>CM060334.1:2538522-2598522 GCA_030674155.1 Stramonita haemastoma
GTTTGGCAAATTATGCCATCTGTTCCCAGCAGCACACAATGGCCTACTCTTTCGAAAAGCGGAACAGGATTTAACGTGTGCGCAAGATGTTCTGCGTGCGTTCGCACACGGAACCTCAGTTTATAGTATCATCCGAAGGAATTTTGAGAGTGGAGTCTGCGCTGATGTTTACTCCAGGGGGAAAATCTCCTTTAACGGAATTCGAACACGGGTTGTCAGATTGCCAGGGCAATGTTCTAACTATTAGACTATCCCGTACCCCAATATATAACACTTTCTGAAAATGTGTTAAATTGTGCTTTGTTTTCATTATTTAGAAATGATTGGGAATGTAGTAGATGTGGTTTGTTTTACTTATTTTGACATAGTTTCAATGTAGATGTTTTTCTATGCACACTACATCTTGGCGCTTTTTCTTTCTTTTTCCATTCTTTGTTGTTCTCTTTACTTTTTTTCTTTCTGTCAATTGTTTGTCAAGTTTCCTTCATTCCGTAGGTCTGTAAATGTGGGAGCTATGGAGTGGATTTTGCTTCATGAAATTATGATAGTAGTCTTCCCCGTGGGGATGCGGGGGGGGGGGGGGGGCTGCCAGTATAGGTAGCATCTCCACCTTCTGGAAATTCTGTGCTAGGAATTCCCTCTTTTCTGTTCCTCTCCATGTTTCTATTTTTTGTTCCTTTTCTTCCTACCAGCTCCTTTATTTTTTGCCCTTTTGGTCCATTCTCCTGCCTTTTATTCCAGAAAGACGTAGCCAAAAATATAACAATTACAAATCTCTCTCATGCCGGAGTCAGATGTGCTAGGCCTGACTTGCCAGGCGCTGAACAGCAGTGCGACGCATTTTCACTCAAATGATAGACTACAGTTGCTGTCTGAACATTTGACGAAGATTTAAACATTTTACAATTCAATGCATACTTTATCATCTCACAAACAGAGAAACTAACGTGGGCTACAAGCCGTACATAATAGCAGCCAACAGGCATAATCTTTTTTTAATTATTATTCTTTTATATCGAGGATAATGGAAAAAGCACTCTTGTGCTTTTTGACATCCAGTCCCCGTGTGAATGCAGTTTTTTAAAGGGCATCTGTTCCCACCGGAACACGATGGCCTACTCTTACGTAAAGCGAACAGGATTTAACGTGTGCGCAGGATGTTCTACGTGCGTTCACACAGGAGGCCTCGGTTTATAGTCTCACCCGAAGGACTTTTGGGGAGAGTGGAGTTAGCACTAGGCCTAAAGTTAATTCCAGGAGAAAAATCCCCTGTAACGGGATTCGAACCCGGGTCGTCAAATTGCCAGCGCAATGTTCTGACCACTGGGCTATCCCGTCCTCACAATGTCCACTGTACCCCAAACAAAACAAAACAAAAAATCGCTCATCTCTTACCGTGCATCACCGATGATACGGTCCTTTCTTTCCTTTTCTCTATATTCCAAACATCAGCTTGAAGAAAAAAAGCCAAAGATACCCTAGGCTTGGCCTAATTGTCGTCTGCCTGTACTTACAAAATGCGCATGCGCTGTTATCAGACTAAGAACATTTGGAGTTCACGTGCTTTATTCATTAATTCATCTATCTTTCAGTTATCTCGCATTAATCAATTTTGCCAACACCCCAAACAGCCATACATATCTTATTTATCGTATTTCAAGCTACACATATTACTTTTTAACACAGCACTATATGTTGAGGGCGTGGTTTATTCAAATAGACTGCATTCTAGTTTGACCTTTGGGGTCAAGTTCCAGTCGGAAAATAAATGTGTGCGTGTATGTTTTCACTGATTTTTGCTTAACATAAAATTTTAAGAAATATACTGCGCTCTTGTTTCGGTGATTGAAGACATTGAGCACTACTGCGTAGTCATGACAAATTGGAAATTATTATTAAATGAGGACTGTGTTCCTTCAGTGTTGACCCCAGAGGCTAGCAGACACCAAAGTACTGTGGGGAATGGGTTCAGTCTTTGCTGAATATTGGAAAAATTCAATGAGTTTTGAGTCAAGGGTTGGTCTTTTCCCAAACTTAAAAAAAAATCGTAGATGCATTTGAATGTGTGGTATGAATGCAAGAGTGATACTCTAGAAGTAAAAGTGGCAAAATCTAACATGGATGTGTATTCAAAAGGTCAAAGTTTGTGCTGTTGGTCCTTGCCAGGAGGTGTGCCATTGGTCACCTTTATTTGGATGATAATAAAATAAGTACTCATGTGCTTTTTACACCCATCCCGTGTGTGTATGCATTTTGTCAATTTTGTTACCCTTTCCCCACAGGCTTACAATGGCCACTCTTCCGAAAAAGCGGAACAGGATTTAAAGTGTGGGTATGATGTTCAGCTGTGTTTGCACACAGGATCTTGGTTTATAGTCTCATCCAAAGGACTTTAAGGGGGAGTGGAGTCGGCACTGATGTTAACTCCAGAGGAAAAATCCTCTTGAATGAGATTTGAAGCCGAGTTGGGAGATCACCAGCGCAATGCGCATCACTGTAACCACCAGGCTATCATCATCCAGTGACAGAGTAGGGTAAAAGGAGCACCATGCCTGTTGTGCCGCCATTAATTGTTCCAGAAAAAGAAACAAAGAAAGAATGAGAGAAAGGATTCACAAAAACACAGAAGATCCACCTGAGAGAGACATCTGTGTGCGACTCATAACAACTACTCATCAGTTAGCGTTTTTGCTTTTTAGTGGGTTTTTAACAGTGGCATATATATATTATAATATAGGCCTATATCATGTAGCCTACGCCTATATGGAACTGAAGCTGGTATATTGTGGCCAACCACACAGATTTCTTTTCTTTCCATGGGCTCTTCAATTACCTTGTACAGGTGCACCCTCTTCCTCTTCTTTTCTGTGTAAAAGGTAAAAAGTAAAGGTGTCCCATAACCTGTGTGGTCATAGGGGAGCGAGGCATCAGAGACCTCAGCTTCTCTAGGGGCCAGTATATTGAGGGCGGCGCCCATCTCCTCTCTCTCACTGCTTTACCTTCCCTGACCCTAAAGAGGGCAGGTACACATTTACAGCTGGGTGAATGGGGGAACTGTACTGAAGCCAAGGCACGCAGTCACCCATCCAATATGCAACCATGCTCAACGCTGCTTAATTTGGCTGGGGGAAAGCGAGCGCTCTGACCACTGAGCTATCCCCTTTACCTTTTTCTGTTAGGAGGTGTAAAAAAAAAAAGGAGTCTCTTCCCATTAGGTCCCCTATGAAGTTGAAGTTTGCCCTGCTACCAGTTGGTTCCAATCCCCGCTTTTCTCAGGCTTGATTAATTAATGCTGATACATTTTGAATGTGACAGTCTGCTGAGAGGTGGGTTTAGGTTTTCTAGGTTGTCTGAACCCCCTTCCCAAGTTTATCCCCTGTCTCTTGCAGAATTTTCTTTCACTCACATCACTCACTCACTCAGTCCATGTCCTCTTTCATATGAAAGCAAATCACCATTATTAGCTGAAGATGAATCGTTTCTTGACAAGCAACCCCAACTGTCCCTGTTTAGGCAAGTTTGTCAACATACCCGTGTAGGTGTAATTCCCTGAGAATGATCGGTAGAGGGGTGGTGGGCTCTCTGACAGTTGTTCTGAGCAACCAGACTTCAGGAGCAGTCTCCTTTGTTGCTTGGGCGCTTCTGGTTTTATTTTCTGGGCTTTCACCAGCAGAATGTTTTAACCATCCTTCCTTCCTGCCAACAAGTAAACTGTGAGGTTCTGGGTTCGATTCCCAGCCTCGCCCTTGCATGGATAACAGCTTGCCCTCAATACTTACCTACCCAGGCTTTACGCCCTAAAGATGAGGGCAAGTCCATAGTCTTCCAAGACTTGCGGGTACCTACTACTACCAGGAGAATGATTTTCCATCTGGACCAAGACTAACAAGGTCCATTCTTGTCATCCTTGAATATTCTGGAGGGAGCTGGTACTACAGCTTGCCTTTGAGGATGTTCACCTGGTGAGGCTTTCTGTGTGGTTGGGGATGACTTTTGAAGGGGGGGGGGGGGGGGGGGGGCCTGGCATGAGACTGTTCTTGTGGATTGAGCTCTGCATGTGAATGGAGGTGTCTATAATGAATAAGCTCTGTCATGCTATCCTGGTGTCCTTGACTATGCTCATTTTGAGGGGGAACCGGAGTGCAAAGAAGCCAGCAGTCTTCTTACTCTCTTCTGTAAAAGACTGATGTCAGGAAATCTGCAAAGGCATCATAAAGGCAGCCCTGTCCAGTGTTTGATATTGTCATTGGTGGGAGTGGGGGGTGGGGGTTCTCCCTGGAGTCAGCACCAACCCCACTCCCCTGAGGGTCCTTTGGCTGATCAATTATATAAAGTGAGGTCACACAAGTATAAACTGAGGTCACACAAACATTTGCACACACTTCAAAACCCGTTCCATCTTCGAAAGAATAATCTTTGTGTGCCAGTAAGAAAAGACGACAAAATCTAAAAAGTGCCTGCACACTTGGTGTTATGTTTAGACATTATTCCTGAAGTCAGAATGCTACTTTATTGGTAGGGTAAAAACAGTTGTGCATGCAAAATCTCACCAATGGTGAACCTCAAATCTCTCGCCAAGAAACAAACAAACAACACAACACAGGGATGAATTTATGCGAGTTATCCCCTTTTTGTACCTTATCATTTGAATTTTTTTTTTTTTTTAAATGGTATGACTTTTATCACTGTGTGAGTGTGTACAAGGAATTAAAGTGAGATGCTCAGGACCACTTGTGGTGATTGTGCCATTGAAAACCATATACTAATATCTTTACTCAGCATGCCTTTATCATGCTTGTGGTACACACACACCACTACTACTACTACTACTACTACTAGCTACTTCTGCTCTCTGCTACTACAGCTCTATACTGTTGTGTGACTATTGTGTATTACAAAAGACATCTTGTTCAATAATGTAGGGATGGGTCACAGAAAATACACTATCATGCTATAAAAGCATAAATGTTGATAAACACCATTCCAACACATTTCCATTTAAGAATTAAAATTTATTCTGCTAGAAAAACTAAGAAAATCAAATTTTTGTAAACTCAGTTTCCAATCATAGCATCACACTTAAGTATATGGTTTTAATTCTCAAATCTGTTTTTCCCTCCTTTCTGTGAAATGAATAATTATTTTTTTGACATGATACAAACAATACTGAAATGCATTTTGTTAATGCCAGAGGAGGATAAATAATTGAAATTATGTGATGTTCGATGATTGCACCATACAAAAGCCTGATTTGACATGCTCACTATTTTTGGAAGGGGAAAAGCAACGCACACAAAAAGGCAAAACACTTAAAAAAAAAAAAAAGAATAGATAAATAAAAAGATCCATTAAAACCAGTCATTTGTCAGTTTTATTTGCATGTCCCCCCCCCCCCTCCCTTGCCAACAAGCAAACAAATACATTGAAGAAGGAATGATACAAATTTCCAGGATGAAGAAGTGGACTGTTTGTATTTGACTTGTTCCCAAAACCCACCGACTTTTTGATGTAAACTTAGTTACCTGCTGTTGCTTTGGAAAGAATTGTTCATGAAATGGTATCTTTGCACGTCCGAGATTTTTGTTGTTGTTGTTGCATGTCTGAGACTTTCATATTCTTTAGACTACTAAGAGGCTCCTGTAGGATACATGTATTGCAAGTCATTATCATCATCATCTTCTTCTTCTTCTTCATCGTTGTTCACTGTTGTTGACATAATGGATGAGGTAGATTTATGAGTCCAGCACTAAATGTTTTTTTGGAAGAGAGTTCCACCGTAGATAAGATATATAAATGATGTTTGAAACCAATCTGGCTCATTTTATTCATGGTAATTGATGTAAACATAACAACCATTTATAAATGAACTAGTGGCTTGTTTTAATGACTTAAAAATGTTTAGTCACTATAAACAATGTTTTGTTGGTTTTAATTTTTTTTAACCTGGTTAGGTCTATCATTTTCATTTCAAAAGTCATTTTCTTTTTTTCTTTCTTTTTTATCAATTTTTTCCCCATAAGGACAGTTTTGGATCTGTCCATGAAAATTCTGCTGTGGAAAGTAATGTAAAGGGAGCCAATGTAACTTGGTTTAAAAAAAACAACACCTTGTGAATTCAAGTGGGTCTCTGTATATCTGCACATGCTTTTCTGCACGTGTTGTTACCACTTTTTATAATGACTGCTTTCTGACAGAATTATGTAAAAAAAATAAATAAATAAATAAAAATATAAAGTGACCGTTTACAAATTAAATATGAATAAAAGCCCCCACACAAACCACTCAGTACATGCTACCTTTTATAATTCCAATATTCTAATACACAACTTTTTTTTGTTTTTACAGAATGCAGCAGCTCTTCACAGCAACACAACTACAGATTACAAACAATACTTTCATCATGTATGATCAGTTTGAAAAGTAACTGGCTTTTGAGGAAAAGTCAAACACAACTTAGGGATGACTTTTGTTCTTTTTTTTTAGGGGATTTACAATGGAGAAAAATCAATTCTAAATATAAGCATAACACAAAATGTACATGTGCACTTTTTTATGCCAGTTTTATGTCTCTTCCAGTTAGATACCCACACACCAGTGTTCACACACCCTTACCCACGTATCATGTTTGCACGCGCATACAGGCATTCACACATTCAAGTAAATACTCATATTGTATACGCACACACTTATGCACACACACACACACCTCTCTCTCTCTCTCTTGTTTATACAGTACATGCTAACACACATGCTGCTTTCTGTTTTATAGGCTATGTAAGGATTCATTTTGTGTGAAAACAAATTAAACTGGAGCCAGAAGCTGGAGAACGATTTATTAAGAGAAAAACGTCAGACTTTACGCAAGTTTATGAAACCAGTTTGTACACAGTTTCCCAGTCTGAATGAATTCACCACAGAAAAGAAAACATTCAAAAATGCCATTAAATATGAATGTAAAAGTAAATGGATGCATTCTGAACATATTTTTAGATTTCAAACCTTCATTTATATGACTGCCTCCTCCATGTGAGAATGGCAGAAAAATGCAATCTTGCAATGTTCATTTTTATAGTCTCAACACTCACATACTTTCTTTCTTTCTTTCCACGCTCTCTTTCCCCAGTCATTTCTATACATTACCTTCATGGTGTTCTCAGCAGAGCAATAACCATCTTCACACTCTTCACAAAAAACACATTACAAGTTTGGTACGTTCTTAAATATACTGTACACAAGTTCTTACATATTCAGTGTTACGTGAAGTAATATATGTACATTGTATTCATTGTACCAACACACTTTTCAAACAAAGCAATCAGAAAGCTCCCTTTAAAAGTAGCATTCATTCATTTTAAAAACAACTGAACAATTACAAACGATGGGAACCATACTGTAGCTTGGGTACATGAACAACTGAGTTTAAATAAACAACAAAAACAAATTACCTGACAAAGGACGGAGTAGAAAGCAGGCAAAGGTGGTAAACACAATATGTCAACTCTTTGCTTAATGCTGATGGGTGGTATCGTCAGAGAAAGGCCATTGCTTCGTTGTGACAACCAGGTAAATAAACATAGATCACCTTGTAAAGGACCATCACTTCATAATACTTTTATGTGGAATGGCATCCCCATGTTGAAACAAACCCAGGAAAATTGTTTTTATCACAGTGAATTTTAGACACCCATTTCTTTTCTCGTCTGTATTGTGGAAACATTTCCAAATGTTTCCCTCTCCTTGAAGGAAGCAATCTACAGTAGTTTATGGATTTAACTACAATAACACTGAGCCCACCTATTCCCTAAAATGAATGACCAAAAGAAACTAACATGTTGACTTGATTCTCTCCAAAATATCGTCGCAACCTTTACTAGGAGAAGCTGGGGTGCATATGGAAATCGAGCATCTCTATTGTACTCTATATAGCAATTGTGGACAGTCATTATTTTCTTCAATCAACTTCACATGAAATGTTAATGTTCACAATGATTTTACTGTTATAAAGATTTTCAGCTCAATACAAGAACCACCATAAAAATAATATCATAGGGATCATATGGAAATCTTGCCACAGAATCTTCACGGCTTGTTGTGACCTGTCAACTAGATATGACTACATTTCGTTCCTCACACAGACAATCTGTCATTAATGCCAGCTCAATCCATTCAAGGCTTTGCATAGATTCATGGCACAAAAAGAAACAAACCAAACCTGAAAGTAATATGACAATGACTGTAGACTACCAGACTTTCTCGTGTCTACCTGAGAACAGGAATATATGGCAAGAGCAAGGGTAGGAGATGTGCACTTGTTTGGGTATACTGTGAACCAATTCACACACAGAGACAAAATGATCCTCTCAGCATATACATTGCTTCAACTTAACCTCTGATGTACATAAATAATCAAAAACAAAAAACTGTTTGTTTGGGTGGTTTGTTTTTTTGTTGTTGTTTTTTTTTTTGGGGGGGAGGAGGAGTGAAATATTTGGTAAAGAAGTATCAAATTGCTTAGAGCTTTAGTCTTTGATGAAAAATCCCCTTCAGTAAATGGCAGGAACAGGAAAGGAAGGAGGAAAAGGATGTCTGACCACTGAGCTCTACCATATGCAAACTAGAACTGCCTATGTGTTCTGTTGGTCAGATAAAAAGATGTCTGACCACTGAGCTCTACCATATGCAAACTAGAACTGCCTATGTGTTCTGTTGGTCAGATAAAAAGATGTCTGACCACTGAGCTCTACCATATGCAAACTAGAACTGCCTATGCATTCTGTTGGTCAGATAAAACTAGCAGCTTTCAGTAGACAGAAACTCTCCTATCAGACAAGTTCTAACTTTTGCCAATACCCATGGACTTATGGCTGCATTTTAGCCACAGAATTCACCCCATGAGAGTAAGAAGCCCAAAGTGGGCAAGATCATGTCCATGCAGAATCTACGCTATCCAAACATCAGTTCTGTAAAGGATCACAGGAAAAACAAAGACAAAGAAAAGAGGGGGGGGGGGGAGGGGGGGAAGAAGAATGACAAATAGAAAAGATGGCTTCAATAGGGATACATCACAACAACAATATCGACAAATAGAAAAGATGGCTTCAATAGGAATACATCACAACAACAATATCGACTGCTCCACTCAACACTCCAACCTTCTGAAACAGGCACCAGTTTCCATAGTTTACAGAGCATTTTGACAATTACCTTTTTTCCCTATGCGAAACAAAATATGGTTTAAGAGATGAGAGTGTGTGTTCATATGCCTGTATATATATGTGTATGTACACACCCCTGTGTTACTTGATGAATCATGGGCAACTAGGCATTTTTACCACCAATCCCTCAAAACCATTCACAACTTTGTCATGGACACTTAGAACTCCCTGACATACAAATCATACACTACACTTAGTAAGTATATAAAAAACACACCCAAACTTGTAGAAAACCTATGAGGTACAATTCTGAAAAATCACTCCTCTAATATATTTTGTGTATGGCTGAAGGAATTATGTTTGGGTTTTTTTGTGTGTTTGTTTGGGGTTTTTTTTTGGGGGGAGGGGGGGGATGTGGTGGAGGTACTCAAGAATGAAATATATATCAAGTAGTAATGCATATCATCTTTGTTGTTGTTGATGATTTTGTTGTTGTTGAGATAGTTAAAGATTCAATCTATCAGAAAATGATGATTTAAAGTATCACTCCAGATTGGGACAGTAGATGTAATGCTGATGTGCAAATCACAAAATGCTGACATGTCAACAAATATGTACCCAATTTTTCTTTATCACAAAATAATTTATCACAGACCTTGCTTTCATAAAAAAAAAATTTCCCATCAAATTTAATCCATCTTTTGTACAAAAAGTAAACACCAACAACTCGTATCTCGAGAACACATTTCAATATGAAAATCTTTGCTCTGCGAAAAAGGTTTTTTTTTGTTCTAAAAGGAGATGAAAAATATCTGGAAAATCATATAAAAGTAAAACCATAAACATATAATATATATTTAAAAAAACCTGTCAAATCTATATGACACAACATTACCGAGTTGCAATGTTATAAAAGTAAAAGATACCACTACATTAAAAAAAATATATATAAAAAATTACAATATCATAGCTGCCAACCTTTGAGAATCGAAGAATGGGATTTAGCAGGGGAGGGAGGGAGGGCTTACCTCCCCTCAGAAAAAGTGGCTGGGGTAGGGGGGTGAGGGAGCACACCCCCTAAAGCTGAAGCCTTTGTTGTTACGGTTAAAGGAGCAAATTTTTTATCTCCTGACAGGATGGATGCTGCAGTCAGGAAAGAATAGAGTACTGCACTGAGAAACAAAAGGGCTCCTATCACGCCTGCTGTTGCGATGAAGTACACATCTGTTTATAAGGGGATTGATCAATACACAACTTTCTGGACTTCATGCGCATGCACGCCATAGTCATTACCTCCCTTAGACATGTTGTCTGCTAAGTATATTCCTTGTTTGTTTCGTTTTTAATTTTTCTTTATTTATCTCATTCTTTTAGGTTGAGGATAATGGAATAAGCACTCATGTGCTTTTTATAACCAGTCACCATGCGTATGCAGTTTTGTAAATTTTCTCATCTGTTTGTCTGTGCATTAGTACCGGTGTTATAAACTCGCAAAACAATCAGTTTTTGAGTAACTGGCAGAGCAACATAGCAAGACAGTTAAAATCCAAACTGCAACCCCAAAGTGGTAGAGGTAAACCTATGGTCTTCTCATGTGCACTACTGTCATTTCATCTGTCGGGCATCATTCTAAAATCACAACACCACAACGACATAGTTTTGCCTTGTCCAAACTGATCAATGTGTGGACAATTCTTGCATTTGAAAACAAATGTCTGATAGGCAGCTGTCAGAATCTGCACTTTACCTTTGCTTTAACATCTTGGTGATTGGCACTGGAAACCAGCACATGGACTGGCGACTCGTTTACCCTGATTAAAATGTTCCCAAAATTAGGGAAATGGGAACATTTTCTCATAAACTGGAAAACCCAAATTGTGGCCAAAAAAAAAAGAAAAAAAAGAGGGAAAATTGTGGGAAAGCAGGACTGGTTGGCAGCTATGCAACATGCCATATCTCTGGACATACATGAATAAGCACATACTTTCATCATAACAAATTTATCAAAACTACACACAGACATCAACCCCCCCAAATGATAATACTGCAAAACACCTTTACTGTTTAAATTACATACACTGACCTTTGACAGTGACACAACAGACTCTTTTGGTTATATCACAAGTAGCAGTGACCCCTAACTTAGCAAAACTCCTCTCCTCCCCTGACTGAACTTATTGCTGATAAGAAGAGATGACAAGTTACAAATTAACCCTGCTTGGTTCTCCAGTGTTAAAAAAAAACCAGCTGGTCAGTTCTCAGGGTCATACCACTTTGTAAGATGGCAGAAATACCCTATTGTCCACAGAATTGGTGAGCACGCTTGCTGACCTCTTGGTCACAGTGGAGTCGAGACGAATAGCGATATATATCAAAAAGAAGTTGTGACAATTCATCCATTTAAGGAAAGGGGGAGTAAGCAGAAGATCAGTAAAACCCCTTGAGCAGACATATTGACTAATTCTATTTCCACATGAGGGCTATTTTGTTTTTACGTTTGGGCATGGCTTGTTCAACAACATGGCATATACCGTGCCTTTAAAAAAAATACTGAAAAGTAGGATGTGTAGCTTTATCAAATCACCTGTAGCAGGTTGAAGTCTGGTCAATTTTAGTGGAATAAGACTCCATATTCAGTAGAATAAACAGGGATGGTAAACTCTGATATAGTTTGGTTGAAGAGGGGGGGAGGGGGAGTGAAAATGAAAAGGGAGGGAACAAGCAAAAAAGGAAAAGAGTGAACTTATTGATAAATTGATCCAAGAAAAGGAACAGTCTTTCTTGAACACAATGAATAGTCCACCTACAGTCTGATGAGGCAAACAAGCAGTCTTTCTTTTGTCTTATTACAGACTGCTGCTCTGATCACTTTCCTTGATCCCATCAAAGAGAAGTTTCCATAGAAATGCCTGTATATATAACTACAACTAGATTATGTTGAATGGTCTGTTTTATTAGTCTCTCAGAGCCAATAAAAATACTCACACACTCATCAGAGGCTAAATACTTCATAAAGAACAACAGCAGCAAAAAAAAAAAGAAAAAAAGTCCAGCATACACATCAAAACATAATATCTCAGAATACAAGCTGTCTGACTTTTACCCACCCCTCCCCCCAAAGTCAATACTGTTGAATGCATGCTCTTCTTCTTCAACACACAGATATGACACTGACACCAACAGCACAGTCGTCACACAAACAGCGACATCGACAGTTGTTTCAATCACCGTCTCTCTCACAAGCTTCACCCCATCAGCTTAAAATAAAACCCCAAACGAACCCGACACTCTCACCTTATCACAGATGACAGCTCCACGTGTGACCGCTACACCCATCATTGTACAGTCGGCAATTGTCTGGCCGTGGCTGAGGTCACCATTCGGTCCAACCCCCCCCCCCCCCTCCCCCCCCCCATGCCACAGTGGTCATTATGTACAGCAGTCACCACAGCGAAAAGTCTTCTCCACCTCGTGGGCAAAAACTCGATAGAATCCATCACAGCACCTCCCCCTCTCCCCAGCAACGGACAAACAACATCTCCACGACGACGACACCACAATGACGCCCCCTGGTGGCTAAAAAGCCGTCCTCTCTTCACGCAGGGACACCACTCTCGCACAGGGAGTGTATCAGCTGAAGACGAAGGCGTGGTTCTCGCGCATCTCGATCTGCCGCAGCCGCATGTTGTTGGAGGCGCCCCTGATGCGCTGTGACTTGGTGGAGCGTGTGGAGTTGACCATCTCCAGGCCGCTGCCCGTCACGTGCACTGGGGGGTTACGGGTCAGGGGGTTGTTGGGGGAGATCACGTCTGGCCGCTGAACCACCGGCGCTGGGGCCGACACCACCGACAGCCCGTGGGAGGGGTGCTGCGCGATGAAGCGCGTCAGACCCCCGCCATCTGGGGACAAGAAGAAAGTAGGTTTTTCAGGTTTTGGGTGTGGGTGTACGGGGGGGTGTAGGGTGTGTGTGGGTATGTGTTGGGTGTTGTGTGTGCACGCTTTCTTCCTTTTTTACAAAAAAATAATCTATGTATTTTTTTTGGTGCTTTCTTCAATTTAACATCTCTTCACTCTTAGCGATATTAGACAAGAAACAAAAGTGAAATAAAGTTGACTGTGTGTGTGAGTGTGTATGCGTTAGTGTGTGGCTATGTTTATCAGTGAGATTGCCTACATGTGCATGTGAGCAAGTATGTGTGCGTGTGCATGCTCATTTACAATGTGTGTGTGTAGGGTGTGTGTGTGGGGGGGGGGGGGGGGGGTGTGAGTGAGTGGTGGTGATGGAGTGGGAGTGAGTGAGTGAGTGATGAATGGTGAGTGGAGTGGAGTGGGGTGGAGTGGTGGAGTGGTGTGTGCGTGCATGCATGTGTGTGTGTGTGTGAATCCGCATTAATGTGTGGAATCAAATTATTAGCTTTATAGTTGTTTTTCCTGTTATTGTAAACACTGATGCAGAGGTAACAGCAAAATCTGCAGTAGTAGTGGTGATAGTAGCAGGAGCAGCAAAAAACTAGCAGCTATGTTCTCCTCTTGTAGGAATAGAAGTAGCAATGTTCTTCTGTGGATATATACATTTTCAATATTATATCTTTACAACCATGTCATCAAGAATAAAAAATTATTTACACGAGAAGAGAGAAAAATAAGTTCTTGAAACAAAAACCTAAACCCCATGATGCCATTCATCTTCACATTAACATAAACTCTTCTCTATGACACATTGACAAACTCTTCTGGGACTAATGCACAAAAACACAGATAAAGATATATGTCCTTTTTTCTTTATATAGGACAGATTTGTTATGAGTGATACTGCAAAGTATTACAAAATAGATGTCTAGGTATAGCAGCATGAAATTATTTGTGACAAAAATCTTAGTAATGTACAGAACAAAAAAATCATTACAAGGTGAAAGTGAAATTCACTAACCTATGATTATCAGTATCAGTTAAATTTTTTTTTAAAACCCAACCAAAAAGCCCAAACCAAAACCAAACCAAAAAACCCAACAACAGGGTCATTCTGTACACTTACATGAGTTGGCTGCTAATCCTTCTCCTTTATAGTAAATGGTTTGGATCCAGAGGGAAAACACAACACACACACACAAACAACACACACACACACACACACACACACACACACACACACACACACACACACACACACACACACACACGCACACACTCCTCCCTTTGATCATATAATTAATCACCATAAAAATCTTCCATCGCTCAAGTCTTTTTTTCTTTTTAATTTTTTTTTTAAAAGAAAGAAAACTGACTTTAAAAACAGAAAATTATCAACAACAACCCCCCCCCCAACCCCTGTAAAACTCAAGACTTTTCATTCATTTAATTTTTTTTTTCCAATTTTATGTAGCTGATTTAATAAGTGACATAAATAGCTGAAGTAATCCTAAATGACAGTAAAAACAACAGCAACATTCTACTTTATCTAAACCATTCACTCAGGTGAAAAAACACATTCTGAATATTAGCACTTTAAGATAATCAATAAGCAGTGACAACCAACAACATCGATAGGTTATCAAAAACTGTGTCGTGTTCCTATGAAAAATGATTAGTATACAAACGATGCAAAAACACCTGGGTGAAAAGTTACAGAGTGGGCAATTTGAATACCAACAGCCACTGGGCTAAATCATGGGACCCCCAGAAATACTGCTGCACAGTTGTACTGTGCTCATTCTCACCAGCTTTTCACTCCTCCTCCTAAAACCCTGCCACTTTGTATCAAAGTTTTAACAAATATAGAGACATATTACAAGAACAAAAAAAGTAATGTGTATTTCCCTTATGAACTTTCCAGTAACAATAGAATAAAATGAATAAACTATATAAAAAAAAAAGAAGAAATAAAGGACAGATCTGATACTAAAATCTGAAAAACAAAACTTTGACTATACACACTAGAAACAAATCCCCTCCCCTCCCCCCAAAAAAAAAAGACAACTCTGGAACCATACAAAAATCCATAACAGAACAGAAGAAAAAACAAGACAGAGCTGAGGTACCCATGACAAGCATACAGATCTATAAATCATAGACAGAACTTGTACACTATCATACGATCTATAATAGGCAGAACCTCTGTACAGCATCATACAGATCTTAAATCATAGACGGGAACTAGTACAGCTATCATACAGATCTAAAATCATAGGGCAACAGGAACCCTGTACAGCTATCATACAGATCTATAAATCATAGGGCAACAGGAACCTCTGTACAGCTATCATACAGATATAATCAAGGCACGAACTCTGTACAGCTATCATACAGATCAGTAAATCAAGACACGAACCTCTGTACAGCTATCATACAGATCTATAAATCATAGGGCAACAGGAACCTCTGTACAGCTATCATACAGATCTATAAATCATACAGGAACCTCTGTACAGCTAGCATACAGATCTATAAATCATAGGCAACAGGAACCTCTGTACAGCTATCATACAGATCTATAAATCATAACAGGAACCTCTGTACAGCTAGCATACAGATCTATAAATCATATGACAACAGGAACCTCTGTACAGCTATCATACAGATCTATAAATCATACAGGAACCTCTGTACAGCTATCATACAGATCTATAAATCATAGAACAGGAACCTCTGTACAGCTATCATACAGATCTATAAATCATGGCAACAGGAACCTCTGTACAGCTATCATACAGATCTATAAATCATAGCAGGAACCTCTGTACAGCTAGCATACAGATCTATAAATCATACAGGAACCTCTGTACAGCTAGCATACAGATCTATAAATCATAGACACAGGAACCTCTGTACAGCTAGCAAAGACCTTGTGATGAACTCTAAAGCTCAAACACACAGAAGCAAAACTCGGACAACAGCAGGCGAGTCTCTATTTTATTCTCAAAACAAACTGATTACACTCAAATTTTATCAAGAAAGAAAGTGACTAGAGGGAAAGACTCTCTCTGCTTTACAGCCTCACACATGCAACTAGGAAACCCGACAACAGCTGGTGAGAATGAAAACAGTAAACTATGTGGGAGGATATTTTTTTTTATGTATTAATGAATATACTATCTCACTATACACAGGACATTCAAACAGCTATGAGCAACATTATACTGGTTCATATCTACAAAACAAAAGATTGACATTATTAGCTTCTGTGCTGTCCAATCTCTAAAACTGTGCAACTACAGCACACACAGTGTGGGGGTTGATGCATTAGAAAGGGTCCAGCCAAAAAGCAGTCCTACCTCCACACAACTTAAATTCTTATTATCCTGAAATCTGCAAGCAACAAAGCAAGGACCCAATTACTGTCATTGGAAAGTACAAGCATTGCGTGTCTGAAGCATAGTTCATCTGAACACACTTTGGAAAAGATCATGTATACTCATGTGTATCCATGTCCACCCATCCGCGCTGACCAAACACCCACACATTCACATCCACACCCACTGCCACAGTCAGAGAAGAGGAGTGTACAAACAAAATGGGGCTGAGGAACCTCCGAATGTGACACCTCTTTGTTTTCTTTCATCAATTCTTCAGTTTTTAAAAAAAGCACCTTACTTTGGCTGCAAGTTATATTTCAACAGGTATTTACACTATTCAAATACCTTTTTCAAATAAAAGTTAACACCCCCCCCCCCCCCCCCCCCCCAAACAAATAGGCCTTCGATATAAGCTGCTTGTGAAATAATAAGGATTTCTTAACACAATGAGAACATCGGTAATTTTCCTATGAAAACTAAATAAAGAGAGAAAAGCTTGATCTGAACAAGGTTACATCTGGGATATAAAACTGAATTAAAATGGACTCAACAAGACCATTAGAAAAATATTATTTACAAAGAACTGAGGAAAAGCAGTTATTAAACTGAATTTAAAAAAAACAAAACATTTACATCAATGAGAGATACCACCAACTCTACTAACAGCATGCAGTTACTCAAATGGTTAAAATAAACAGAGTAAGCATTTACCTGTACTGCCAATCTGCATTCAATAAAAATGATTTTTTTAAAAAAGAAAACCCTTTCTCATACACAATCTACTGAGTTCACTCTCACCAGCCATTTATTTTTTTTTTAAAAGATCTTTCACGTGAGTCTGTATCAGGGAGTAAATCCAGCTATATTGCTTGAGACAAAAAGTTTGTGTTGCCAAAAAACCACTATCCTCCTAGACTGTGGCCAATGCTGCCTGCCAGCTACCAACTCCATCTCAGTCTTGGCAGCTGGTTTTCAATCCAGGGCTAAGTTCTGTTGGTTTCTGAATACACTTCTTGAAGGGATGCTTTGGATAAGTGCCCAGGTTCTTTTTGTCCA
The DNA here is from genome assembly GCA_030674155.1 of Stramonita haemastoma. Taxonomy (NCBI): domain Eukaryota; kingdom Metazoa; phylum Mollusca; class Gastropoda; order Neogastropoda; family Muricidae; genus Stramonita; species Stramonita haemastoma. The sequence continues at coordinate 2,556,026 of CM060334.1, forward strand.
CAGGTACCCACAGATACTAAGATACCCCCACTAGCGCTCGCTTTCCCCAAGTCAAGTTAAGCAGCGTCGAGCATGGTTACCAGTTGGATGGGTGACCGTTTGCGTGTCTTGGCTTCAGTACAGTCCCCATCCACCCAGCTGTCAATGGGTACCTGCCCTCTTTAGGGTCAGGGAAGGTAAAGCAGTGAGGGAGAGGAGATGGGTACACCTCAATATGCTGGACCCTAGAGAAGTGAGGTCTTCGATGCCTCACTCCCCTATGACCACACAGGTTATGGAACACCTTTACCTTTTCCCACAGATACTGTCTTCAAGGTCAGTCCCTGTGGCAGGGATTGTTATTCCCACATGGCCTACACTGCCACAACAGGTCCTGCCCCCAGTGACAATGCATGGTCACTCTACACATACAAATCCATGGCCATTTGTGAATACAGACACAACACACACTGTTTCATTTGAAAAAAACACAAAACAAGGTCCTCTGAATGGGACCATAGCAAATACAGAGCACTGTTTCATGCTGATGAAGCTGTGCCTGGCTAACATTGCAGATAATGTGCTGAGTAAAGCACAGTTAAAAAAACAACAACAACAAAAAAAGCCACTTTCCTCAAAGAAAACGGCAAAAGTTCACAGAAAAGAAATATCATTCTTAAAAGTGATGACATTATTTATTTTGGTTTGTTTCTTTAAAAAATATTTTGTGAACTTAAAGAAATAAACAGATATTCACCTAGTCAGTATACGTGAAATATTTTTTAAAACCAAAGCAATCTGTAAAACCGCCTTCCTACCAAAGGCGATGATTGCTGAAAGTCCTTTTCATTTCTGCACAAATCGCTTTACTATCCAAACAGAAACCAGGTAGTCATGTTTCTAGCTAGGTACGAAGACAAAGCATGCATTAATGGATAAATTGAGGAAAGAAGCGGTGGTTCAATCAGTGCAGTTACGGCATGCTGCATGCATGCTGACAGGCACAGCACAGCACACACAGCCCCAGTCCTGCACAACACTGCACCGTCACTGCCTCTGGGATGCTGAGCACAGCCCGACTCCTATCTAACTGTGCAAGAAATAAATCCAAAAAAGACTACCAGCAATGGCGTGTTCCCAGTGCTTTTCTGCTACAATCCAGGTCTCTGAAAGACTTACAGGACACATCTAGGGTGGGAGGTTCTAGGACGGGACTGAAAGCTCGAAGACAAAACGGTGATGAAAGATACCTGTGGGTGAACTCTTCCCCCCCTCCCTACAGTAGAATAAAGACAATTTTGTGTGAATTTTTACCAACAAGTTCTGCCACTAGGACTATTCCTAGTCAGAAGTTTTACAAATACCCCCCCCCCCCCCCTCATCAAACAATAATACAAACAATAAACAACACCACAAAAACAGACACCTTCCATCTCGCATGCCCTACACATTTGGAAACTAACTGAAATCTTTATCTAAGGCAGACGACGAATAAACAAGAACAATGACAACAAACCCCCTAAATAATGACCTCAAAACATGGATAGATCTCACTGGTATCTTAGTCCACAACAAACACACTACACAACACAAACAACTAACAGCAAAAAAGACATATTGTATCTGCCTACAGGGCCCTTTCTCTCACAAACGCTTTTTGAAAACTTTTCTGTTATCAATGTTTAGACATAACGCACTCTCCCCCCCCCCCCCCCCCCAAATAACCTTCAACTAAATAAAGTGTGAATTTGACCTCTTTTGTACGCAAAGCACCAAGAGTAGAAAAAGGTCCTACAAAAATTCGCAAATCACTTTTCTCCATCGCTTTACAGAATATGGACCAAAAAAAACACATCTCATTATCAATTACGTTGAGTTTATTTTGTTGTGTCAATAAGTCCATGTGACTTTTATGGCAATAAATGATTTCTAGATTCTGATTCATCTCAGAGGCAGCGGTAACAACAACCAACACCAAAATCTCCCTACCAGACCCCCACACCGCCACTCACCATTGTCGCGCTGGCGGTGAGCGCTGAGCACGCGTGTGCGGGCGGGGTGGAGGAGTCAGAGCGCCAGTCTGACTGGTAGCCGGAGGAGTAGCCCCCCTGGTGGGGTTGGCGTAGGAGGCCTGGTGGTAGGTGTAGCCGTTGCGCGCCAGCAGACGGTTCCGCTCTGCCTCCGTCTCCATCATCCCCGTCATGGAGCGCAGGTCTGTCTCCTGCACCACCACCCCCCCTCGGTTCCCCACCCCTCCCCCTCCAGGCAGCGGCTTTCGGGCCAGCTTGTTTCTCTGCAACAGAGAGATAGGGAGGAGAGTGTGGGGTGAGAAGTCTGGGAGTGGTTTAGGTTTGTGGTGGTGAAGAAAAATTGGTGGTGGTGCATGCATGTGTGAGAGTGCACAAATATGGCATGTGTGTGAGCATGTGTGAGAAAGCAACAAACTTGAACACAGATCTTGTATTTCACAGGGAGAGAGGGAGGAGGGAGAAAACATTTTTATTATATATTTTTTACGAGTCTATGTCAAGCTCTGTGAATATAAAGTTTGTACTCTGTAGATGTACACTAGTTATATAAGCATTTAGTTCTTTCCAGTTAACATGTTAGATCACAGACTGAAAATGTTTTTAACATGCAAGGCCACACACACACACTGTTCTGTGAGTACACACATGAATGCATGCGCATGCAGACACACACACCACACACACACACACAGACACACACACACAACAACACACACACACACACACACAGTCACCAAAATAGATCTCTTCATTACTGGTTGACTGTAGTTGCACTGAAAATATCCCTTGCCTTTTCCTTCAAAATGTGTTCCAAATTCATAAAGAGCATTTTAATTTGTGAAGTTACTTCTATCATTCCCTGGAAAGAAGTCTTAAAGACTACATATTTTCATTAACAATTTACAATAAACTAGTAACATTTATATCAAATATTTTCAAACACCTTTAACAAAATAAACTATAACTTTTCAAAATTGCATCTTACAGACATTACCACCTAACAAATACATATGTGACTTCAGTAAATCTTAACATTTCCTTCAACATTTAAAGTTTACTTTTATTAGGGAATACCCCAGACTTTTACTAAAGAGAAAACTAAAGAGAAACAGAAAAGTACATAATGATTTATATATCTAGCTGATTTCTATACAACATGAATTAAGAGGATAATACATGTACTGACAAAGATATAATGAAACAATGATAAAGCATGCACTGATAACAGCAAACGGTATGATAATGATGCAAAAATTAAATCCCAAAGGGACGAGAGACAAAAGAACATCGTTAACATTAAGTTCAATCTATTAGTCAAAGACAAAAGACAAATTTGCTGCGTATCAACAATAAGCAGTGGGGAAAGACACTGAACATAAACAACATCAAACACATGAGATCTTTAAACCATATATATATATATATATATATATATATAAATATAATATAATATTATATATACACTGAGTCTAGTCTCTACTATGTTGTGATAACATTTTGGCCACATCATTTCAAAATAAAATTCTTGAAGTGAATGATCTTAATATATGTGCATTTCTGTTTTTGGGTGGTATAAAGTATTAAAAGACTTCAATAAGACTAAAAATAAACCCACATCAAAGTACAATACTGTTCACTTAATCATTTTGTTTTATTTTTTTTCTACAGTCTTTTACTTAGTCTTTAAATCTGAGATGTTTAACTAATAAATAAATAAATGTATATAATCTTGATTATCAAGTGAGCTTTATGCGTACATGCATGCATGCACACACACACACAGACACAATGACAAACATATTTTCTGATATATGAGCACAATCACTAAAAATAAAACACTATCTTCCATTTCTACCCCTCTCCTAAAAGAGTCACTATGCTTGATTTCCTCCATACATTAAACATCACACACCAAATCCTCAGTGAGAAATGAATGACTGAAAAAGGGAAAAAGAAACCAACATTTACACAGAAACAATGAAGGTCATTGGACAAGCAGATGTCTCTGGAATAAGATGGGGACAGGAGAGGGGTGTTGGGGTGTTGGGGGCTGGGGCCATGGGTTGGGGATGGGGTGTTGGTACATTAAAAAGAACAAAAAGTGATGTGATTTTAATCAATGTTTCTGCCTACCTGGCCTCAAAAAGAGACATGAACATATGAAGTCATTCATCAGTATATTTTCATTTTTTAAGAACGATTATAAATTTCATGAACATTGATCTCCTGTGGTCTGACTGGAATAACAAAATGCATCATGCCAGCAATAACAATAAGCATCAGTCTCTTCACTTTTATCATAGTTGAAAATAACAGCTCTCTGTACCAAATTTAAAATAACCCCCACAAAGTGACAAAAATATACCCAACACAAAACCATGTGATACACTTTTGTTTCAAAAGTCCACATAAAATTCTATTGCAAATCAATGACAAAAGTGCTACTTACATTTATGAAAAACTTTTCTAGTATAAAGCAGCATTGTTAATTGTGACACGTGTGTTCTGCATGCATTTGCACATGGGGCCTTGGTTTATACTCTTATCCAAAGGATTTTGACATTCAGTTTTTCTTGTCAAACTCTGAAGACAGGGCAATGCTGGGAATTGAACCCAGAAGCTCACAGTTCACATGTTAGTCTGGTGAACATATGAACTCTCCTGCCACCTTCCTTCTTCGCCCACTACTAAGTCTGAATAAAGACGTGAAGCACTGGGGCTATGCAATGCCCTTACCCTGGAAGACGACTGTCTTTTGCCTTTTTAACACATTTTTTTTATGTCTTTTGCCATTGATGTTTTGCAATGTTCACCCAAACATGAGCACACAGAAAAGACACCAATTTGAATCACAGATCTCTGGTCATTCAAACAATTTCATCATTAAAATACAGATGGATAAAAGAACATCTTTCAAAAAAGAAAACAACAACAACAAAAAAAGAAACTAAATCAGGAATTCTAAAACAGGGTTAAGAAGAAACCAGCAGAAAAAACACCCTAATATCTACAACAACCAAAAGGCTAGTGACAAAACCCATTACTATTTCATTTCAAACACTACTTTCTAAAATTACACACAAAAAAAGGTTACCTTACAATTAGTATGCTAATAGTGCATTTAGAAATAGACATCCCCTCCAAAAAACTGACTTTATTATTAGCAGTGGACTAGTAGTGGTGGTGGTGGGGTGATGGTGGTGTGAAAAAAAAGGGGGAAAGGTAAGGAGAGTGTGCAATGGCCAAAAGCATTTATGGAAAAAAATTGTGTGACAAAGCAAGGAGAAAAAGTAAGTGGTTTCTGACTTGAAAGTAACAATTCTTTAATTTCTATTCTTTCACATTTACATTCACTGATATTTTTTACCCTTCATTTAAACTGTCTCTTAATTTTTTTTTTTTTAATAGATCAATGTTTTCTACACAAACAGTCTTTCTGAAGCATCACTGGCATCAAGTTTCTCTTTCTTCTTTTTTTTTTTTTTTTTTAATACCACTTACAAGTATTGCACAGTATATGAGGCCTCGAGGACAAGTTCTCCCTTTACTAGCTCAAGACATTCAGTTAGTTTGGTGTGACTTTTTTCAGATCACGGTCTCTGTATCTAACAGAATCTAAGTTCACGGAGATTCCTCATGTACTCTTACCGGCACATTCAATTAACATATCATCTTTTTCTCAGAAAGTAAGATACAGATCCTTTTATCAGCTGCATAATGCAGCCTTTCACAAGATACACCAATAACACAAGTGTCACTATCACTGTCTATTCCATGGTGCCTTCACCCTCCCCTTCCCCTTTCAGTAATCTTCAAATGTAAAGCATCCAACTAACATAACAGTTAACATACTACCTTGTGTAGTTGAATCAAAACCAGCAATTAAAAAAAAACAAAAACCAAAAACGACAGCTAGGAAAAAGGTAGGCACGAACACAAAGAGAAAGATGGTGGAAGGCTGGTCAAAGCAGTCCACTACCACAAAGCCAAGAGAGAAGGGACAAACTTTCCCCTAGGGGTCCAGTCATCAACACCCACCCACAGAACACCCACAAATATGCCCCAACTACCCGCACACCAATGCCAGGTGCCAACAACAACAAAAAAGTTTTTAAAAAGGAGAAAGAAAGAAAGAAAGAAAGAAAGAAAACGCCTACATCCCAGGCTTAAAAAAAAGACAACTATCCTCACCCCCCCACCTCCAAAAAAAAAAAATTTTTTTAAAATGAACAAAGTGAAAAAGCAAAAAATCTGGTGATGCTGTAAGGTGTCCACAGCAGGCAGTCAAGGCAGGCAGGCAGGCAGGCAACAAGCAGAGCAGTGGTGAGCAGAGAGGAGCGAAGACACAGGAAGACTTCTGCAGGTCTACGAGCCATGTGCGCACGCACGCGTGTGTGCAGAAAGGTGCAGCAGCAGCAGTGGAAGAAGGTGAAGTCAGGTCAGGAGGAGGAGGAGGAGGAGGCGGAAGAGGAGGAGGAGGAGGAGGAGAAGAGGAGGAGGCAGAAAGCACTCACCTGGTAGGCGGGAATGGTGCGCTCATTGAGGTTTCCCAGGCTCTTGGATTTCATGGGCCAGCGCTGAGAGCCCCCCCCCGGGTTGGGCTGAGGGGCACACACACACACACTCTGAGAGGAGCAGGGCAGCGGCGACTCGCTGGCCGCTGGGGGCAGGGAGGGGGAGGAGGAGAAGGGGAGGGTGGAGGAGGGGACGCGGAAAGAGGTGGTGAACGACTGAGACGAGTGGGAGAGGAGGGAGGAGGAGGGGGAGCGTGCACAGAAAAGCGGGAGGAGGAGGAGGAGGAGGATCGGCGAGGGGGAGGAGGGAGGAGAAAGACTTGGACAGGGAGGAGGGACCAAACTTCCCCAGGTAGGAGGACGACCCAGGGGCCGACAAGGTCGGGGCGTCAGCGCGATGACGACGATGACCTCCCGACCTGACCCCGCCCAAGGTCGAGACTGACCTCCTCCTCCCCCCCTCCACCACCCCTTCATCCTCCTCCTCACCCTCCCCAACCCCTGGGGGTGGAGATCGGAGACCAGAGAGATGGTGCTGGGGGAGAGAGGAGGGTGGGGGTGGGGGTTGGTGGTGAGAGAGAGCACAGGGGGGTGGTGGTGGTGGTGAGAAGAGTGAGCATCATCAGCATCATGAGCAGCAGCAGAGCCACAGTGAGGAAGCAGACCAGCAGCAGAGGTGGGAGCGTGAGTGTGAGAGAGGTGAGACTGACCGCTGACAGAGAGCGGCAGAGGGTTACCCGCCACGCTGTGAGTATAGTAGTGGCGGTGGTAGTGACAGTGGCAGTGAGGGTTAGGGTTAGGGACAGAGGTGTGAGTGACAGGGGCACAGGAGGAGGAGGAGAGCTGTTGTGCTGGCAGGCAGTTAGGGCCGGCGTGATGGTGGGTGGTGGAGGTGGTGGAGGTGGTGCCCTGAAACCCAGCATACAGCATGGCCGTGCCAGAGGTTAGGCGGTTGGTTGGTTAGTGTGCACACACCTTCCCCCGGTACACAAGGCGCCTCAGACACCACAGGTATCAACCAACATGAGCAAACGACAGCCAGCCCGCTCCCATTTTAGCAGATGATTTTTTTCACAAGAACCCCGACATCCCCACCCCCAATAATTCATGTTACTACCTGCAGCCATTTCTGAGAATGAGCTCTTCTACGCTCCACTGATTTTTTTTCTTTTCTTTTTTTCTTTTACAATAAAATGGACATTGATTATTTACCACCTATGTCAAAATCTTAAGTTCACTTCTATACTTTCTTACTTTCACTTTTCTCTTTCTGAAGAAAAATGGACAAGCATTCGTATACCACCTCAGGCAAAAATACTAACCAAGCTTCTATACTTAGGTTCTTTCACAACAAGATTTTCTTGGCAGCCAACTACATCTACTTATGATGACAAGTCTTTGGAAAAGAAAACCACAAACAAACCCAAAGCCTCTATGTCTCATAGTTACTTTTTCCATATTCTTGCTACTGTAGTTACTATTGTTGCTTACAGTCTAGTTAACCATGACAGCCATAATATCAGGCATAAGGCTGCACTGAACGAAAAAAATAAATACATGAAAAATCAGAGTACCAACAAATTTGACTGGCTGAATCAAAAATCATTCATTTCACTTTGCTTCATGTCATTTTTGTACATATGTAGCTGGTAAATATCACTGCACTACTTCACAGTTACATCTTCATTTTAAAAACAGCCGACTGGCATTATATCCTTCCTTCTCTTCCTCTCTCACATCTTCCTATTTCTTATTTCTTTCCTCTTTCCCAAAATAACAACCTCACCTACAAAGTTGTCCTCCTAACAATAATGTACATTAAAATGAAAAAGCGAGATTATTTTTATTTCAGTACTCAGCTCCAATAACCCTGTCCTGACATCCAAAGTTCACAGCCAGGAAAGAGAAGGAAAAAAAGTGGAATGATTTCCAAAGAACCCAGACTTCAGCAAGAGGAAGAAAAATGTTTGTAAGGCAATGATGTCATACAATACATATGTCAGCCTTCTCACCAATGACAATCGAGGCTGAAAAGAAACACACACACACACACAGCTGTTTACATGAAAGGACGCAGAACTGACCCCCCCCTCCCCCCCCCAAAGAAAAAATCAGTATAATTAGTTGATACATCTTAGTCCCTTGACCCCAAAATACACAAGCTGCTGAAAACTGGGAGCAAGGAATTTCATCAGGTATTTGGGGGGGGGGGGGGGGGGGGGGCAGGGCAGGCACAAAGTCAGGCTCACACAGATTCATTTCCATTGTGGATCCATACTGTTTATACAGTTCAGCTGACTGCCAGGGTCATAACAGAACTGTATATCATTCAGAATAGTTCATGACATTTTCATATAGTAGATATTTCAGCAGATATATTTGCTGAAACATATTAAACGGGAGAAAGAAAGTGCTGGGATAGGAGGGAGACAAAGAGAAAGCAAAACAGAAATACAGACTGACAGAGAGAGAGAGAGAGAGAGAGAGAGAGAGAGAGAGAGAGAGAGAGAGAGAGAGAGAGAGAGAGAGAGAGAGAGAGAGAGAAGAGAGAAAGAGAGAGAGGTTATAACAAGACACATTAAAAAAAAAATTAAAAAAAGATTACTTCACAATATAGTTTCACCCTGAACAAAGAGGCCAGTGCACAATAAAAAGTGTCACCAAATCACATCAAAAGCTGAAGCCATCTTTTTCACAGGCATCAATACCACCAGTCAAATTTGAAACAAAAGAAGATAAAAAAACAACTAATAAATACCAATGAAAATCAATGTGAACATTGCATAAAAAATGATGTACAAAATATGAACCAGTCATAGAATGACTCAAAAACAGACAATGTCCAGCATTGCGATATAAAAAAATAATTTACCAACACCAGAGGAACAAAAAATCAAAGTTGTTCAAAGAAAATTCAACCATTCTATCCCTCATTTCATCATTGATATCAGGGGGGAAAAAGTGCAAGCAAAAAAAAAATTCAGCAAGTTCGCAAAGCCATACACAGCCCTGCCACCTCTTTTTCTCTTCATCCAGTATTGCATAACAATGGCACCAAGTTAAAACATCTTTCCCTTCACACCCCACCACCACAAAAGACTATGGGGCAAAAAAAGAGATATCTACGACCACTTTCAACTTCTTTATACTTCATCTATGAATGACATCAAAATCTTAAAAACCGTTTCACGATTCTTTAACTAGGTAGTCTGACACACAAGTTTATAGTTTGGTAGCATGGTACCGGCCGTACATCAGGGTGTCAAAGTGAAAATAAATGATGTAAGAAAAGACTGTGAACTGATAGTGAACAAAACTGTATCAAAAGATATCTAAACCTTGATCCCTCTCACCTATTTTCTCTGATGTGACAGAGCCAGTTCTCCAAAACATGATCCCAGTTTAACCAAAACATGGCTGCACCCAAGCTCGTTCTTCTATGTCCAAAAGCCCAAGTCCATAATGGAATCGTTAGTGCCATGTACCTCAAGGTCTCCAGCTGTAAATGGCTCTGCACCTCAACTGCCCTCTCTAGTAGTGTTAAGTGATGTCTGTTCTGATCCAACCAATGCAGGACTTTGGCTCCGCAAGTTCCAGACTTACGACAATGAATGTTTTGTTGTACAGCCAAAGGCAAGGGATATAGCCACTGTGGAGCAGAGACTGGCACAATTTTACTTTCATTAATTTCTCTCATGCCGTACAGTCAACAAGTGCCACCAATCTATGCTCAAGAGTTCAAGTATTACTTTATAAGTGGATTATTTTAAATATACAGTTTATTTCTGTAATTTTACAAAGAAGGCACCCATTTTCCAATGTTGAGGAGAGCCAAGTCTACGACACAGTTCTGGATATAAATGAACGTAATATTTCACCCACTGCCCTGACCAACCTACACTCATTCCTCACCTATGACAGACTGGACACTAGTCTTTCTGTTTTGTGGCTAGTGTTGTATCTTCAAGTTCCATTTTTTAAGAATGAAGGTGAGAAACAGACATACATTTGTTGCATATGCTGTGTGAGGAAAAGCTCTGTTTCCTGCAGTGCTCAGTGTGTAGAAAAGTGGAGTGTGTGGATGAGAAACATGAACTGTCTATAGCTGTCAGCTTACCACAGCAATGGGTCAGATATTTACAGCTTCAAAAACATACAAACAAAAAAATGACAAAACTGCTACAATAAATGGAAAAAAACAAAAACAAAAATAAACTGCACATGCAGTATAAAAAACAAAACACTTCCACCTCAAATTACACCCTCTAATACAACTTGTGCAAAAACAACACAAAACACCCCTTTCCTTAATCACCTTCAAAATCACAAATAATTTTGGGTGCAATTTCTCAAAAGCAACACCCTGTGTCCCCTGTGACATCTTTCCAACAACAAACCACCTCAATGTCCACAGCCAGGGTGATAATAATGATGATCATAATGATGATCACAATGACAACAGTCACTCACAGGGTCTGCCAGGACAGCTAAATGACTGCCTCCTTAAGGCAATCGTCTCCTCCCCAATAAAAAGAGATCTTCTTTTTCAATCATCTGAAGAATATCAATGTGACATGAATATAGTTGCAACATTCCCATCATCAAATACAGTACATAAAATAAGGTTGTTTTTAAAAAAAAAGAAAAAAAAAGATATGAGACATACAAATTTGAAACTTTCGTAGAAAAAAAGAAGCAAAAAACATGAAAAAGTTAAAAGTGAATACTTTCATTGCAATTTTTTAAAACAATTTTCAGCAATTTCTATCCATTTTTTATTTTACAGAGATGTAACCAAATATACAAATTTTGATACATACACAACCATGTCATTCTACATTTCCCATAAAATAAACAACGTCGTAACTGCCCTAAATGTACATCCCATAAGATGCTTTTGAAGAACAGAAAAGCTGTCGATGTCATATTTGTAGTTTGTTTTTTTATACTCCTACTTTTCTTTTCACTCCTTATCACATCATTTCATTTTATAAAGGGCAATAAAAATTAACCCCCCCCCCCCCCCCTTTTCCAACAAAAAAAGCATTGTTATCAAATCTATCATTCTGTCATTAACAATGACACATTACATAGTTTTGAAAACGAAACAACAACAAAAAACAAAAGCCAACAATGGAGCAAATTTCACATCTTAAAAAGTTTGTTTCTTCCAGGTGGATGGACCACATCAGAACAAAAAAAAACAATTTGAGCTACAATGTAAGACAGCCAGATCAATTTTCATTACTGTGGAAAATTGTAATGATAAACCAAAACCCTTCTTCATTGTTGTTTTCCAAAATAAAAAATTCTGAATTATTTAATTTTTACAACCTCATACTTTGTATTGTTTAAGGATACTACTCCAAAAAATCAAGTGATTTTTTATTTCACAAATTCATATATAGCAATGGTATAAATGATTAACGTTTCCTAAAGGAAATTTGTGCTGCAGGTATTAAAAATGCTTGGACCTAATAAATGATAATGTAATGAGATAACTATGATTGGGGCAGAGAGAGAGATAGAGAGAGAGATAGAGAGAGAGAGAGAGAGAGAGAGAGAGAGAGAGAGAGAGAGAGAGAAGAGAGAGAGAGAGAAGAGTCTTCACCTTGCAGGCGCCTTAAACAATAAACTGAACAAAACCCATTTTGTGTAAACTATGACTTAATGCTAGTTACATAACCTAAGATATCTGCAACTTTCAAGTCATTGGTAAATCCTCATCTACAGACAGACAAACAGACAGACATGCAAACACATCACACTAAACCTTACCACAACAACTTTTGTCAGTAATAAGAACATCTAGCCCAAACCTCAAATACGAAATTTCAACAACACCCACAGACATACAAAAAAATCAAACACTGGTCAGTGGAAAAAAAAAGATAAAATATCACATGCATGAAAAAATGCCACTCATAGAGAAAAAAAAAAAGATTGCATTCAGGTTATAAAAAAAGCAAAAATATATCACACAAAGCAATGATAACAGTATATTAAAAAAAAAACACAGTCTTGTTTATACTCAACATTGATAATTTCACACTGTAAGTACATAACTAAAATATAACTGGTTAATTGAAAAATATTGCAGCACAATATGACCTGCTGCTTGCAACCAAAATAAAGAAAAGAAAATCAAACTCAATAAACCCATGGCCATTTTTAATGTCTGATGATAGAAACCAATTCAAGCAGGGCAGGGATTTCTTTCCTTCACGAACATTCTTTCTACTCAGAAATAATATGATACATATTGATATTGTATGTGTTACACATGCATGTGTGTAGTGGTGTATGTGGTACACATTCCTAGAGAACTTGAATATGCAGACTAAAAATGCTGATTTACACATCTATTGCAAGGTCTGGTGCTGGGTTTTGTTGTTGGTGGTTTGCTTGTTGTTTTTCTTTTGATGGGGGTGTTTTTTTGTTTTTGTTTTTGGTTTGTTTTTTGCTCTTTTTTTTGGGAGGGGGGTGCATAAGTGTACATGTGTTTGTTGTTTTATTTTCTTGAGACAGGGGGTGGGATCGTGTTTCATACAGAGGTGTTTGTACAACAGTGTGATCTACTGGCTTGTACTGTGATGTTTGTAATCATACTACACTGCCTTACACTGCCTGGTCTTTCTTGTGTTCAGTAAGTTTAAATGTCTTTATATCCACAAAATGTTTCTCTGTATCTATTATGTAAGATGTTCTGCGTGCATTTGCACACAGGGCCTCGGTTCATAGTCTCATCCGAAAGACTTATGGGGGGAGTGGAGTCAGCACTGATGTTAACTCCAGGAGAAAAATCCCCTCGAACAGGTCATCAAATTGCAAGTGCAATGTTCTGACCACTAGGCTATCCTCTCCTCCTGTTGAAGACAGAAGTCCCCTTTGGGGAAGCACATTGTACAGAACAGAAGGCCACATCAGATGGGGTCCTCCCCATGTGGCAGTACCAACACACCCACAGAGCCATGAAACAAGCAAGAAGATGGACTGGGAGATGACCCCCCCCCCCCCCCCCCCCCCCTATTTTTTTTTTTTACTGAAATAATTTATGTTGAGGAAAAAGTAGTGAGGAAATAATTTATGTTCAGGGAATGTCTGGATCAGCTACAAGAAACTTATGTTGTTAAGTCCATGAGACAAATAAAAGTGTCTTAAATGCCACTTTCACAATCCATATTTTTTGTCTTAGATACAAAGGTACAACCTTTATTGTCCAGCTACATAGTGAAAAGAAAAGTCTCTAAGCCCTATTACTGTACAAATCTGCATCCCACAAGTCTGGAAGAAAACTGCAAATCTAATACCTTTCTCTCTCCATTCCACCCCCTCCCTTCCCCCTCCATGGATGGAATCTGATCTTTGTCTCTCTTCACACTCATCATCATCAGTTCTACAGTAGCCACACACAGGTTTACAAAGCTCAACACACACACACACACGCTACAATCCAGATCACTCCGGGAGGTTTTATCATAACAAAACAACACAACACCCTCCCCCTGAAAAACTCAAAATGCCAAAACAAAGCACCAAAAAATATCTCAGTCAATCAGCAAGCAGGCGAGCAAAGAGAAAACACACGCAGCAACCAAAAAAAAATTTTTTTTATAAAAAAAAAGAGATAAACGACAAAAAGAAAACTGGGCCAGGCAGAAAAAAACAACAACAAAATAAAAACAAACCACAACCAGCAACTAGCTCCAGGGCCCAGCACAGCCCAAAACTCCAAGGTTACACATGCCAAAAAATAAACACCAAACGGCAAACCCCCCACCACCCCCACCACTGACCTCCACCTCCAGCTCCAATTCAAGGTCATTGCAGGTGGTGTGACGCTGCATGCGGAAGGAAAGCTGGGCGGCGGCAGCGACAGTGGAAGAGGGGGAGGAGGCGGTGTTAGTGACGGAAGCCACCGGGTGAGTGGCGGAGGTGTGGTGAGAGTGACAGCCGTGCGAGAGGCGAACCTGGGGAAACTGCTGCATCGACACCCGCACCATCCTGCCCCCCCCACCACCACCACTCCCATCACCACCACCACCACCACCACCACCACCAGCGGCTGTGGCGGCGGCTCCCCCACTCACGCTGGCGGCGGCGTTCCAGGTGTGGTTGGAGGAGGAGAGCTTGGTGCGGGTGGAGGGGGTGGTGTCTGCCTCCTGAGCCAGGGCGTGGTCAGAGCCAAAGTAGCGATCCAGCAGCTTCTTGTAGTACAGTCGGTCCTTGGGCCGCACCTGACACGTGCAGGAGGGGGGGGGGGGGGGGTATGGTTGTGGTGGTGGTGGTGGTGTTGACCACACACACAACCACAACAATGTGCATGTGCAACACACAGACAGAGAGGTGAGCACACTCGCGCGGGCGCACGCACACATACACACACAGATACAGACAGACACACACACAGACAGAACAATCAGAGAGACAGAGCAGACTACCAGCTTCTTTTTTGTTTTTCTTTTTAGTGCAGTTCTCTGAAGCTGATCCCTGAGGAGATTGTCTAGCTACGTATGCCCCAGTTCTCCCCACATTCTGACTTTGAGGATAGTTAATGTCCTGACTTCACACTAACAGACATGTTGTCACCCATGGCTACCAGAATGTGATGGCTACCTACTCGTCTTTGAAAAACTGGAACAAAATTGCACCTGCATGCGGAATTGTCCCTGTGCATGTTTATGCATAGGACCTGTACCTAAAGTCTCCTCTCAAGGACTGAAAGAGAACTGCAGTCTTGACCAACAACAACAAAATCTGTTCCTATGTGGCGGCAGCAAGCAGAATTGATCCTGTGATGCTTTGGATCCAGCATCAAACACCCTGAGCCAGCAAGAACCTCCTGCATCTCTACATCACTGATGTCTGCTTTTTCAAAAACCCCCATTTACTGACCACAGAAAATCTCCCAAATGTCCTATTCTCCCAGCCCTCATCAAAATAACTGTTCTTTGGTCGCTCAGGGAAAACATGTATGGATCACCACCCACAGTGAAGACATTCCTTCACCTTCACCTGTCCCGCGAACCATGGGGGCACAACTGAAGATTTTGAAACCAGCTTCCTCCACTCCCATTACCAAACCCAATGACAACCCAGACACTCCAGAGCACATATGCTTTGAGCAGGATGACAGATCTACTCCCCAACTGGAGGAAACATGGTTTGAAGCCTCCCTATTTCAGTGCTATGGGGAGAAAGGGGCAGGGAGAGCTGTTAGAGAATAGAAGTACAATCTGATGGCAGTAACCCCCCCCCCCCTCCCCCAACAACATTAGGATAGACAGGATTAGAGCACAGTGCCTTAAACAAGTCTGGTGAAGAGCGATCACACATATTCAGCCCACAGCTACACCACACCTGCAAACCCCCTTCCCTTCCCTTTTCTCTGCAGCATTGGTTCAATGGCTCTCCTCTCACCAAGATGTCAACAAAACAAGAAATCCATGCTGATACCACATCCACAGAAAAAGCTGGGTGAATTAAAAAAAAAAGAAAAATACAGGGTTGGTTGAAAGAAGAGAATGAACTAGGCTAGTTTTATATAGAACTCTCTCCTGACTAACAGCTTTATCGCAACACCACAATTCTTTATCACAACTCTTACAGATGCCATACATTTAAGTACTGGCATCATGACTGGTAAGATCAGATGGAATATAACGTTGGCAAACCATGTCAATGAATACTCTTCGGCAAACACACAGCACACACACACAAAATGTATCAACATTCTACATTGCCAACACCAAAAGTATTTGAAATCCACCAATATGTTCAAAATCAAACAATTAAAAAAAAACCAATTTGCTGATCACGCATTTGTTACTCAAGAAGCGGTATAAACTAACTGAATAAACCCCTCATCTTCAGAAAAACCAACATTGTTGAAATCTTTATTTATATAGTGTGTACACATATGGGATAAGTGATAGACACAGGCCAGAGTTCTAGTATGTATAATGCTCTCTTTGCCTCACTGATTCAAAAAAAAATCACACCAACCAAGATGGAAAGCAGCAATGAGCATATAAGCAAAGCACACACTACTTCTCTTATTTTTGTTGTTGCCAATGTGCAAGTTTTTGTATATTATATTTAATGTCATGAAGCAGTTTCATTGTTGCCACTTCTAAGTGCCTGTCAAAGAAAACACACAGCACTGTACCACAATCAACCTTGCAGTATTCTGGAGGACAAACATATACATATTTTCTGATTAAACTGTTTCAGAAGCTGCCACATAATCAGAAAACATCTATCATCTGCAAGGGTGGATTTTGCCTGGCTGCCAAGTTGTCATCATTCATCACAGGACATTTATACCAATGTAAGATCATCATCACTGAATGTCCACATAACAGAGAGCTTGGAAGTTAGGGGCCAACATGGACATTACTGGGTCAAAGAAAGGATGTCCAAATAAGCCTGCTGTGCTCTTTTACATGCAGCTGAAATTCTAACATCACAATCATGTACCTTTGCTGTTTCATCCACAACATCTGTATGGCTTTACATTGAAAGCTCTGCCATTTACCATGCAACATTAACCCATGAAGAAGTACACCCTACACTCAGTGCACAGGACCTCGGTTCATAGTTTCATCAGCAGGACTGTTTGGGTGGGGGAGTGGAGTCAGCACTGATGTTAACTCTAGAGGAAAAAACCCCTCAAACAGGGTGCCTCAAACCTGGGCCATTACACTGCAAACTCAATGCTCCAACCACCCATCCCTGGACAATATCATTTCAAAACATACACACAAAACCTACATGATCAAACATGCTTTTCAATGATCAGCTGCCATGACATCATAAAGTTCCAGAGCCAATAACCAGAGCAGTTGGCTGGTGGTTGTGTGATGAAGTGACCACCACTGCTGTGCTCACTACTGACTGACTGACTGACCTGGGCAGCTGACCTAGCAGGGCCATGTGTCCACACTGGATGTCCACACTTCACCACTTGCACAATTTATTTATTTATACCCCTTTATGTCACAGCAGATTTCTCTAAATGAAATTCGGGCTGCTCTCCTCAGAGAGAGTGCGTCGCCACAAAAGCAGCGCCACCCATTATTTTTTCTTTTTCCTGTCTGCAACTGGATTTGTTTCCCTATCAGAGTGGCTTTTTTCTACAGAATTTTGCCAGGGACAACCCTCTTGTTGCCATGGGTTCTTTTACATGCGCTAATGATGTGTAACACATGGGACCTTGGTTTATCGTCTCATCCAAAAGACTAGCGCCCACACCACCACTCATGATCTAATGGATGTGGGAAAAGTTTCGGGCCCAAACGGGATTCGAACTACCGCACACTCCGACCCGAACTTTTCGCTTTCTAGACAGGCATGTCACCTCTAGACCACTGATCCTACATCCTATATCCTCCAGCCAAACTGCCCGCTGACTGCATACCACCAACACGATGCCAGGTATCACACTTTATACCATACTGTTTTACTATTTATTATATATAGGACCAAACACAACACAGGTAACATTCTTTCATTTTCAAGGTTGAGTTTTGAGTGGGTTTTTTTGGGGGGGTATTACAAATGACTGCTGTAACACCAGGTACCATAACGATCAATATCATTCAACAATTAACTACATACACAAAACAAGACAACATCAGGCATCCTTCTATCATATCGTTCATCCTTTTTTCTCTTAGTCAACACATATGACTAATACAACAACACCAGGTTAACAAACTATCATATCATTGGCCACACCAGTCTTGATATATAACCAAACTCAAAACCAGGCTAGCAACAACATTCTTACCATATCATTCCATTTCTGTCACAAAAAGCGTTGCTTTACAAAAACATGCACACTCAACAACAAAAAAAAATCAACCCCCCAAAAAAAAATCACTCCAAACATGGTATACCTAAAAATAAAAAAATAAAAAGCAAAAAAACAACTAACACTCCCAACTGTATACAGTAATGACTATGACTTATTTTAAACACAGCAATACCAGACTGAGACAGACATATTCTTTACGGAGAATGGATAAAGCAGACAGAATGTGAGAGCGAGAGAGACTGCGAGAGGGATGAGGAGAGAGGGGGCGGGGAAGAGGGGAGCGAGACAGAGACAGAGAGACAGAGACAGAGAAAGGAAAGGGGAGAGACTAAGGAGAGGAGAGAGACACAGAGAGAGGCAGAAACAGATTTGAGGAGGGGGGGGGGGGGGGGGGGGGGGGGGGGTGAGAGGGCAATGGCAGCAGGAGAAATTTAAAAAAACAAAAAAACCATGAATTTTACCTTAAAGCTCCTGTCCATAATATCAAATCCAGAGAACTAGAAGGAGTTAGATAATTTATGATTTAATTTTTTTTTTTTTTTATTCCAATGTGATGATGTGATGTTTCATTCTTTCAATGTTCATACCCCTACAATGACTGGGTGTGATAACTGTCCTGTATTCCTGTAGGAAGCTGACAATGAAACAAGTCCCAAACATGTACACTTGATTTTCTCTTCCTTTCCTTCTGTCTGTCCTGAAGCTGACAATGAAACAAGTCCTAACATGTACACCTGATTTTCTTTTCCTGTCCTTCTGTCTGTCCTGCTTTGTGGGAACTCACAGGCTGTTAACAAGTCATCCAAAATATGTTGAAGGTAAACTACTTTAAAGTTCTGAATATGATCATTATTTTGCAGTTAAACTTTCTGACATGAAAAGTCGTAGTTTTAAGTGCCATAACTATTTTGTTGACAAAATTTTCTGTTGTTGAAATCACACAGGAAATCAAATACTACCATTACTTTAAACATGTGAATCACATTTCATTTTAAAATGACCTTTACAGCGATACCTGTGTTTTTCCCTCATGCTGTTTAGTTGAGGTCATGAATAACTAGACGTACAGACCAGTTCTGTTCCTATGGTAGACATCCTTCCCTCAAAAAACCAATGAACAAACACACATCATGACACTGTTTGAAACATGTGATATAATCACATATAATTCATTCACAAGTTCAGTTCTATGTTTGCAAAACACTCGCTCATGGTTAAGTACAAAGCTATTAAATTTGCCAAATGCACACACACACACACACACACATACACACACACACAAACACACAGCAAACTGAATTATGAGTGTGTTATTTTCACCCATACTGATTAGTCTGCAAGCTGTATGTTAAATATACAGCCCAGCGGAACACAGAAGCCATACAGAGTGCTGAATGCTTGGCATGATCTTTCAAAATCTCAACAGGTGCCCATCCTATAAAAGCAAGTGCTGGATATAGCAGCAATCTAAGATTAAACCACACACAAAAATCCAAGCATGGTACATTTTAGAACTAATCATTACGGATGAAAAGGGTACCCCATCAGATTTCTAGTCCTGTACCCAAAGCGTTCCTCTGCTAGGTTTGGAGTTCTGACAGTGGCATGATCTGGCACAGCACTCTACATTTTGTATCAGGGATGTGGAATCAAAACTCCTTGATGGTGGATTGATAAACAATCACACAAAAGTAGTACATTTATGTCAAGCTGGCAGACTCAAATGCAAGCAGCAGAGTTTTTATGGGCAAAGATCAAATCCAAATTGATTTAATGTGATTTTTGGTTAAAACAAACACTACTGAATAGCATAACAACAAAACAATTGTTAAATGCTGACTACTGACATTTCACTGTGGAATTATTGTCCCATGGCAAAATATGGACAAACTGGGATTATTCCATGGCCTGATGGATCACAACAAAAATGTTTTTTGACATCTGAAAGGTAAACAGTACTATTTACAGAAAAATCCTTCTTTCCTAACAGAAATGGACCAGACAACAGCATAGCACTTTTCTCCATACAGTTTAGTTCGACATAATGAATAGGGTTATTCTTTACAATGATCTGTAATCAAATCATACTTGGCCACTTTGTTTGGGTGTGCACACACTATTGTTAGATTTAATTTTGATAATCTGTGTAGTTCTATTTTGTTTTATTTTAGGGTTCTTTTGAAGCTTTTTTTCCCTAAAGTTTTCTTGTTTGTTCTTTTCTGTATCTAGACATCTGTTTACTGTTGTATGGTTTCCTCCGAATAATGTGTTATTTTCTCAATCAACTCTATTTTCTAAATTTTTTTTTCACACAGATCACAGACAATCCTTTACAACATAATTCACTACAGGTTTAGACAAACTCAATCACAAAAAAAGAACGGGGAATAAAAACCCACAAGTTACGTTACTGAACTACATTATGATCAACAAAGCACTGAATGAATGGCAAAGTACGGAAAAGGGAACGTTATCATTTATCAAAATGACAGCAAACCCACCAACCTTGATAGCCGTGTATGACCTCTGAATATGCTGAAGTACAAATTTTAACATACCAAATATTATTGGCGTATTCTTAATTACCCATGTAGAATTTTTTATATTATTATTATTTTTACAATTGACAGCACATCATTTTTAACTGACCTAGTCATTTCATTGTTATGCGACTGTGAATATAAGGATTAGGTTTCAAACAGTATATCAGTAATATTTCATCAATGGCTATAATTAAAAGAAATTTATCACTTACCTCAGAACCACGAGAAAAATGATTCTATAAAATTTTCCAGATGATATAATTTTCTCACATATTTTCATCACTATTGCTGTTCAATGTGCGCAAAATCAAGTAATCAGAACAGCATTTTATCATGCTAAAACAACACTGGAAGCTAAAAATGACACATGGGTGAAATCTGGCAATGGAATGCATTTTTAAAAAAAAAAAAAAAAAAAAAAACCCTGTATTTTTTAATACTATGTATATATAACCTTTTCAAAATTATGTAAAATAATTGTTCATAGCCATCACAGACACCCAGGATACTGCACCCCTCCATGCAAGCACCCACCTAATAACCCACCTTCCCATACACACAAACCCATACATACATACATCCCATACACACTATCATACCAAACACCCCGGCTACTTTCCCTTCAAATGCCAGAGGAACCCTAACTTACTGCAGACTTTTCAGATCTTATATTCCAAATGAACCACCATTAAGAAAAACAACACCTCCTCTGACTGAAACCACAGAAACTACTTTTTAACATTACTTGTAAAAACCCACACCAGAGGATGCGCTCTATAATAAACGTCTCACAATTAACCAAGGAATCCATTGCATCCTACATCATTATTCAAATAGCCGTGAGAAATACCAAGTACAATATGTGAAAGAAATAGACAAGAAAAGTGGATGACTTTCTAATGCCTTAAAATTCCTTCCCAGAATAATAATAACAACAATAATAAAATTTTTGAAAAGCCATCACTGGAAAAACCATCAAGCAGAGAACAACAATGATGGAAAATACAGACAGTAGTACACAAGACCATGACAATGAAGAATACCACAGACAGAGAGACAGAGACTGAGACAGGAGAGAGAGACGAGAGAGAGAGAGAGAGAGGAGAGAGAGAGAGAGAGAGAGAGAGAAGAGACACACACACACACACACACAAACAGAGACAAGAGACAGAGAGACAGAGACAGAGACAGACAGACAGACAAAGACAGACAGAGAAGATGAGGATGAAGAATACATACATACAGCAGTAGAGAAGATGGCAGTATGAAGAATACAGATACACAGTGTGGAGAGAGACAACAATGAAAAGAAGAGATGACAGTTCTAAAGAATACAGCGGCAGAGAAGATGGAACAGTATAAACCTACATACATACAATATATATACAATACATACATACATACATACAGCAGTAGAGAAGAAGACGACCATGATGATAAACAAAGAATACCCACCCACCCACACACACCTACACACCTTCACCCCCCCCCCCCCCCCCCCCCCACACACACACACAAAGTATAAACTATATACTCTATTAAAAGAAGTATTTATACTCCATAAAAAAAAATTTTTAATAACAAATAAAATAAATAAATAAAAGCAGCAGAGGGTTGCACTGACCAGCGGGAGGGGCTGAGGTTTGGGGTCAGGCTTGACGATGCCGACAGTGCCGGGGTGCAGTGCAGCAGGCGGTAGACGTGCTCCACGATGCCCAGCCCCCGCACTAGGTTGTCACGCTGCAGCAGCCCGCTGATGCGCTCCAGCTCCTCCTCCTCCTGGATGTCCATTGGCACCCGCGTGTCCACCGCCTCCTCGCTGTAGTTCCGGTCCTGAACGTACGTTACCCACACACAATTTAGTGCACCGTTGCGAAAATGATTTATGAATTAACCCTCTTAGTCCCGAACCTGGGTTTGCTGGAATTGAATAATTGCCCCCCCCCCCCCCCCCCCCCCCAATCCTGAGCCTGAACCAGAATTTGCCAGGATTGAATTGCTCCCCACCCCCAACCCCCAAATCCTGGACCAGGATTTGTCGGGGTTTACACACAGTAGATTTCCATCATGCAGTGACCATCACTCATTGCTACCACATGTCAAACTCTATCAGAGTAGAAGCACAGAGCCTGTTGTGAGCCTGGAAATAATTATAGCTG
Organism: Stramonita haemastoma; assembly: GCA_030674155.1. Taxonomy (NCBI): domain Eukaryota; kingdom Metazoa; phylum Mollusca; class Gastropoda; order Neogastropoda; family Muricidae; genus Stramonita; species Stramonita haemastoma. The sequence goes on from CM060334.1 coordinate 2,579,069, forward strand.
CTGCTATGTACTTAGAAGGAGGAAAAGACAAGTGAGCATGTGTGCCTGACCTGATTTCGTGATGAATGCGAATTCTAGGGGCAATTTGTGTTCAGAGAATCTGAATGCAATAGAGTTAAAGAATACACACTCAAAACCATAGCAGAACATACCATTTTTCATCAGAGACTTTAAAAAGATACACACACAAAACTATAGCAGAAGGTACAATCTTTCATCAAAGACTTTAAAGAATGCACACACAAAACCATAGCACACGAGACAATCTTATCAAGCTTTCAAAAATGCACACACAAACCATAGCACATGAGACAATCTTCATCATAATTAAGATCACAAAAAGCACACACCAAACCATAGCAACGAACAATCTTTCATCAAAGACTTAAAAAATGCACACACAAAACCATAGCAAAGAGACAATCTTTCATCAAAGACTTTAAAAGAAACACACAGACAAAACCATAGCACACGAGACAATCTTTCATCAAAGACTTAAAAGAATGACACACACAAAACCATAGCACAGAGACAATCTTTCATCAAGACTTTAAAAATCACACACAAAACCATAGCACATGAACAATCTTTCATCAAACAAAATAAACACAGAACACAAGCAAACAACCACAAGAGATAAAAGAATGCACACCAAACCTCGAGACTCTTCATCCAACAAAAAAAAAACAAAGAAACAAACAAAGAGAGAGACAGAGCACCCCCTGACTCAGTGGTGGATGCTGTGCCAGGCGGGGCCTGAAGTGGGAGGTGGGGTTGCGGTGCCAGGACGGCCGTTTACGCCGCGTGGTGGGGCTCTCCGGCCGCATGCCCCCCTCCCCCCTCTTCCCCTTCTTCAGCATCTGCTCCATCTTCTCCTTCTTCCGCAGGATCTCTTCCCGCTGTTGTCTGCAGCAGAAAATGTACATCGTTAACCTTCCTCGCTTGGAAGCAAATGGGACGAGTCTGTTCACTACCTGGGTTGATTTTTCTGTGTTTTAATTTAGTTTCTTTTAATTTATTTTATTCAGATCCAACTTTTTTATGGCCTGAGACTCCACGAAACACATGGCAATTTTTTTCCCCCCTTAGTTTTGATGGTATGAGATTCCACCACACAACACACCAAAACATTTTCTTCAAGGAGAAAAAAAAGTTCAGAGGTAAATAGATATTTCTTACGCTACAAAAAACCAAAAAACAACAACAATACCAACAACAAAAGAAACGACAATTATACAATACACACCTCCATGAAAAAGAAAAAAAAAAGAAAAGAAGGAAAAAAAAAAGAAACTCATCACCTATGACTTCTAAATGAAAACAAACAGTCTCTCTTTACTCACAAAGACCATTTCTTCTCGTTTTCAGAGTAAACCCCCCCAACATTTATCATCATTGTCTCTCTATTTTTATCAATCCCCCTCCCATCATTTATCATCATTGTCTCTCTATTTTCACCCCTTCCTTACACTACACACACACACTCTCACCTGGCCAGCTCACTGCGAGCCCTGAAGGCCGCAGTCTCCTGGAAGAGAGTGCCGCTGCTGTGGAAATACTTGTCGTACTTTTCGCAGCCAGGCACGGGGAAGATGCGACGGAAGTTACCCAGGTGAGCGTCCTCATACCTCTCCAGCTGCTCCAGGTACTGCTGCTGAGCCACCTCCAGTTCCTCTCTGGGAATGAACAATAACAACAATGGTTATTATGATGAAACGTGGAGTTTTTATAGCGCTGAATCTTGTTCAGCAAACAAATCAAAGCGCTTGTATTCAAATCATTCACGCACATGCGACCATTCACAAATAAAGAGTAACAAAATTTACATGCACGCATGCACACGCACACACACACAGAGCTTTTGGCAAAGGGAGAGAGAGAGATGATAGCTTGATGAAAAAGAGTAAATTTATTGCTTACTCAATGTGCCATCTTGAAATATAACTTTGACTTTTTGACACACACACATGCACGCACGCACGCACGCGCACACACACACACACACACACTCAGAAATACACACACACACACCACATAAAACACACCCACACACACAACACACCCACCACACACAAACACACCATAAACACACACTAACACACCCACACCACAAACACACTCACACACACACCATAAACACTAACACCCCCCAGGGTTCGCGATAACCGGTAATTGTCGGTATTTTACCGATTGTAAACAGGGAATACCGAAAATTTTCGAAGCAGCCGGTACCGCGTACCGATTCTGTTTGCCTGTGACCGATTAGATTTCCGTCTCAAAAAAAGTCTGAAGTGACATTTTCTGACAGTCTGTCATGCGCCTGTACTGTGCTTACGCACCTACCCCTTCCTACCACCACCCCTTCGGACGAACATCTTTGGCGCCAGCATGATTAGCCTAGCACGCAGAACAGCAAGCTTTCCTGTGAAAGAACAGAGCTTCGCGCTCTTCTCGGCATGACAGTAACTTCCATTCACAATGAGTAAATGGGGCCTAGATTTATTTAATCTTTATTCTTTGAATCTTTTATATCGAGGATAATGGAATAAGCACTCCTGTGCTTTTTTACATCCTGTCCCCATGTGTATGCAGTTTTGTAAATGTTATCTGTTCCCACGGCACAGGATGGCCTGCTCTTACGAAAAGCGAAAAGCGGAGGGTCTTTGACTATGAATTTGCGCGTTGCTTTGAGAGAGGAGTCGAAAACTAAATCTAAATTGAACAAAAGATCTAGATGAGCGCTAAGCATAGAAACAAGAAAGAAGAATATAAGTCTCACGAATGATGCCATGCAAAACAACAGACTGACACGGACAGTGGCACGGGCGCTAGAAAAAAATCCTATTTCCTGCGTGGCTTCGTGCCCAAGAAGCGAGTGGCAGCAGCACAGCAGTCAAAGTCTGAGAGATTTGCGTTTAATTTAGATTTAGTTTTGCTGCCGAACAATCCCCCCTTCCCCCACCCCCTCACTGAATAGTTTTTTGTTCACAGTAGGTACCGGATTTTATTTTCTGGGGACCGATTTTGGGGAGTTGGTCAAGATATATCTGAAATGGCAACTCGCAGTACCGGTTTTAAAAAATCCTAGCGCGAACCCTGACCCCCCCCCCCACACCCACACAAACCTCCCCCCTCCCCCCCCCCTGCTCACTTGGTTTCTTTCTTGGTGTTTTTGCCCAGCAGCCTGTCCTTGATGCGGCGTCTCTCCTCCTCCATGCAGCGGCGGCGGTCCACAGCCCCAAAGTTGATCAGCCCCAGCGTGTCCCAGATCAGAGTGCCCTTGATCTCACGGTCCAGCTGAGCGTCCGTGGAGAAACTGGGAGAGTGGTTCACCTGGAGGCAGGGGGGTAGGGGAGGAGATTAGCAACAATAGTGATGATGATGATGATGATGATGATGATGATGATGGTGATGGTGATGGTGATGATGGTGGTGGTGGTGGTGGTGATGATGGTGGTGGTGGTGGTGGTGGTGATGGTGATGGAAATGATGATAGTGATGAAAATAATAATGGAAATAATGGTGGTGGTGGTGGTGGTGATTATGATAATGATGGAAATAATGATGGTGATGATAATGATCGAGCGTGGTTACCAGTAGGATGAGTGACCATTTACACACCTCATCTTCAATACAGTCCCCCAGTTCACTCAGCTGTCAATGGGTACATGCCCTCTTTAGGGTCAGGGAAGGTGAAGCAGCGAGGGAGAGGTGAAGGGCGCTGCCATCAACATGCTGGCCCCTAGAGAAGCTGAGGTCTCTGACGCCTCACTCCCTACGACCACACAGGTTATGGAATACCTTTACCATATACCACCCCAACCTCCCCAACCCCACCACTCACCTCAATGACATAGGGGCGCAGTCTCTTGTCGAGGAGGACGTCGAAGCCGAGGATCTCGAAGCAGGCGCTGCCCTTGACGTGGTTGGGGAAGCAGGTGCGGTAGTTGTGCTTGAGGACGGAGTGGGCTGAGATGAGCGTCTTGATGATGGTGTCGTCGATGTCCCCCCACATCTTCTCCACGTCCACCCCCTTGCCGGCCAGAAACTTGTTGATGGTGCTGATCCGCCTGGAGACAGTGAAAGATAAGAAGAAGAATGAGGAGGACTCTTCCCGTCATGTTTGCACTGCACTGTACTAAAGGAGGAAGGTGGGAGAACGTTAAGGACGTTCCGTTCTGCCTGCCTAACAAGTAAAACTGTGAGGGTCTTGCTGTGTTCGATTCCAGTCTCACCCTTTCTTCCCAGTTTGATGAAAAGATTAAACTGAATGTCAAAGTCCTTTGGAAGAGATTTTGAACCGAGGCCCCGTGGAAAAACACAAGCAGATCATCTTTCCCACACATTAAAAAACCGTTTCTGCCTTAAAAGAGTACTCATGCGCTATTTACATTCAGTCCCTGTGTGTTTGCAGTTTTGTAAATTCTGTCATTTGTTCCCACCAGCACACAATGCCTACTCTTCCAAAAGTGAAACTGGTTTTAACATTTGTGCAAGCTGATCTCAATGAATGTGCATATTTTGAGGAAAGCCCAGACCATGCCTTTTGTGAAGTGTATACTCCTGCTTACCATTAAACAGCTTTCAAATTCAACACATTCAAAAATGCTCATCAGCCTATATCTCAGTCCATCATATCCTTTATCATTGGCACATTCTTTGACAATATAATTACAACACAGCACTAGATTTATGAGTAAGCTAGGCTATACTGGGGTAGAGAGAGGAATGGAGGGAACTGGTTGTCAAGTTTTCATGGTGCCCCCATGGTCACCAGACTAAGAAATAGATAGATAGAAATATAGATAGATACTGGAGTGCAAAAATAACATGTGTAATGAAAGAAGCAGCCACAGACACAATACACAAGAAAGACGAGTGAGTGACTCAACCGTTTGCTCCTGCCTCATCGTCCCTCACAAAGTCCTCACTGTTCTTGTTGATGGCTAGTTGTCAGATGCATAAACATTGTCCTGAAAAACCAGTGCCACTATCATTAGGCAAGGTAAATTATTATAGCCTTGTTAGCTGTTGGAAAAGTCATGAGAGAGAGAGAAGAGAGAGAGAGAGAAGAGAGAGAGAGAGAGAGAGAGAGAGAGAGAGAGAGAGAGACACACACACACACACACAAAATCCTGTTCCTGTGGGAACAGATGACAAATTTACAAAACTGCATTCATACGGGCACTGAAAAAAGCACATGAGTGCTTAATCCATTATCCCGATATAAAAAAATAAATAAAACAATAGATAAATAATAAATACAGAGACACACACACATAAACACACAAACACACACACACACACACACACACACACACACACACACACACACACACACACACACACACAACACACACACACACACACACAAGAAAAGCCTGTTGTGAGAGCTTTGCACATTGCGCTCATAAGATCTGCTGACCCAGGTTTGAATCCCGTTCAAGGGATTTTTTCCTAGGAGTCAACACTACAGCAGACTCTACTCCCCCTAAAATTTTCAGATGCACAAATCATGCAGAACATCTGTGCGCACATCAAAACCTGTTGCATGTTTGGAAGTGTATCTTAAATAGGTTTAAATAAAAACAAATAATCACACACACACACACACACACACACACACACACACACACACACACACACACACAAAGCCAACTCACAGTGTTGCTATGTGTGGGCTCACAGTACTTGTTAGTAGCAAACCGAGCCAGGCCGTCTTTGAAGACAAATATCCGCAACGGGTCACAGGACGTCACTAATGTGTAGATCCGAAGGTCAAACTTGAAGCCATCTATCAAGTATGGCTGAAAAAGAAACAAACACCATTTGAAACCATTAATCTCTCTCACACACACACACACACACACACACACACACACACACACACACACACACACACACACACACACTTATACACAACCATATACACACACAAGCAGAGAGACAGACAGAAATTTCTTCGTAAGAGACCTACCTACACACACACACGCACACACACACACACACACAACACACACAACACACACACACACACAGACCAACAGACACAGACATCTTTGTAAGTGATTTACACACACACACACACACACACACACACACACACACACACACACACACACACACAGACCAACAACACAGACATCTTTGTAAGTGATTTACACACACACACACACACAACACAACACACACACACACACACACACACACACACACACAACACACACAACACACTAAAATAAATAAATAAATAAATAAAAACCTCCCTCCCTCCCTCCAAACCAAGCATCCCTCCTGCCTCCCTGCCTGCATAGCCCTCAGCCCCCGACCTTGGTGGTTTTTTTTTGTTTGGTTGGTTGGTTTTTTTTTTTAACCTTGTTGGTGTAGACCTGGCAGATCATGTGTTCATGGGCTGATGTCCTTGGGGTTGCGTGTGATCCAGATGCCCCGGCCCTGACACCCAGACTCCGGCTTCAGATGTACGTCTTGTTTTTCTTCTGTCGCGTGTACGCCTGGAAGTCCCCATAGCTGCCCACAGAAAACAAAGTAGTAGGCACCCATCAGTCTTGGAAGACTATGGAGTTGCGCTCTAGTCTTTAGAGCACAAAGCCTGGGTAAGTAATAATGGAGGGCAAGCTGTTACCCATGCAGCAGACCCCCACCCCACCCCTCCCCTCCACGCCACACCACTGGAACTGTCCATTGGAAAGGCAGTCGCCGATACAAATGGTTCCAGTACCATTGCAGGAGCCGCCAGAACGATGCCATATACAGCCCCAAACCGCCCTCAGAAATGGTGTCTAAACACAACACCTGTGTGCATCCCGATTTTTTTTATAAGTTTGTCATCTGCTCCTACCGGCACACGATGGCCTGCTCTTCCAAAAGGCAGAATGGGTTTTTAACGTGTGCGCAAGATGTTCTGCATGCGTTTGCACATGGGCCTCAGTTTATAGTCTCGTTCGAGCGAAACAGAAACGCATCCAAAACTTGGCTTTAATGGGCACATACAGTTTTTCTTTCCTTTAAAGTTTTGTTGTTTTTTTTCAATCCAATGAAGGGTTCACAGCTGTCTGTTTCCCCACTTTCAGCTCCTCTCAGCTGCTATTCATTCCATCCCAGCTGGTGCAATTATAGCAGAAATGGACAGCACTTGGACTTGGTCAAAGGAGTGAATTTTAGCACAAGGCCCTGGACCCTTGACTGAGTTTTGCTGGATTTGGGCTATGATATTATCAGACACTGCCAATAGTCATCACAAAACTAAGCACAAAAAGATATATTTTATTTAAAAAGTAAAACAGAAGCAATTTACACTGAGCTTTCCCAGGCTGTATGTGCATACCTCATTGACCAATGCAATTAAAGAAAACAGGAACTCCCTCTGCAGATTAACATCTTGACGACAACAACAACAAAATGTTAAAAAGTGTTTTTCATTTCTAAAAAGAAACAAAGACAATGAATGAATTAAAAGAAGAAACCAAGGTAAAGTTACCTCCCCCCTCCTTCCCCTTAAAAAAAAAATCTCTGTATTAGAAGACCCAATGGTAAGAACAGTATCATTTTCTTTGTAAATGTAACACAGGTAAATGAAAGAGAAAAGTAAATGCAAGAATAAATAGATAAATAAGGCAAATAAATAGATAAAAGAAAACTTAAACAAGTAGACTGTCGCTGCAGGAAGAAGACACAACATCTAGATTAACCAAAACAAATACAAACAAGGATAATAACCACTTTAAAAAAAATGATACATACAAACAATGATAATAACTACAAGAACAAATGAGCAAGACAAGACATTTGTTTTCGCCTTGCTCCTTACCTAGACCCAAGGTTCACCAATGGTGAGATTTACATATGTGATTTTTTTTTTTTTTAAATACCATTTTATGTCACAGCAGATTTCTCTACGTGAAATTCATGCTGCTCTCCCCGGGGAGAGCGCGTCACCACAATTGCAACACCACCTTTTTTTTTTCCTTTTTCTTGTCTGCAACTGTATTTGTTTCCTATCAGAGTGGCTTTTTTCTACAGAATTTTGCCAGGGACAACCCTCTTGCCATGGGTTCTTTTACACGTGCTAAATAATCATATGTAACACATGGGACCTCGGTTTATCATCTCATCTGAAAGACTAGCACCCAGACCACCACTCAAGGTCTAATGGATGGGGAAAAGTTTAGGGGGAAAAGTTTAGGGCCCACCCACCACCATGAAGAGACATAAAAAGGAGAACCAAACTGAGAACTCACTCTGCAGGGAGGCACCAGGTCTTGGGGAAGATGTTGTATTCCTTGGGGAACATTTTCATCATGCGGTTCAGGTTTCTGGCCAGCAGGTCCTTACGACAGATCTCGTTCATCCCCGGGAAGTGGTTGATTTTCTGTGCACACGCGCATGCACACACACTACACATACACACACACACACACACAGATCACACACACAGAGTCACACACACACACACACACACACACACACACACACACACACACACACACACACACACACACACACACACATACACACACATATTAGTAATGCAGCCATACAAAATTGATAACATAGGTATATAACCAATTAAAAAAAAACTTGAAAGAACAATCAACATGAGTAAAGTCAAAGCTGTAACAATGAAAATGAAAAACTTTTGAAAACAAAAAAAAGCAAAACAAATGTTCTATCAAAATGATCTATACAAAATTGAATGAAGCTGAGTTAGCTCCCCCCCCCCCCCCCCCCCCCCCCCCCCCCAATAAAAAAAGGCAACACAATGAAAACTTGTAAAAACCAACACACACACACACACAAAGCAAACAGGCTTCTTCAAATGTCGCTTTCTCTCTCTCAGACACAAATATGCATGCAGACACACAGACACCAAATGCACACTTATACACAAAACATATTCAAACTACCTCAACCAGCAAACAAAAGTGTACACTAACAACAAAGAAAACTAATCAACAAAGCTACTGTATTGACAGGCATGACATAAAAATAAACAGTGTATTATATAAACTCTGTTCTTACCCCAAGGGAAAAAAACAAGGTGCTGTAATACATGCACTTTAACAGCATATTCCTCAGCCCAAAATTTTAGTTTCTGTGTGTTGTGTGTGTGTGTGTGTGTGTGTGTGTGTGTGTGTGGTGTGTGTGTGTGTGTGTGTGTGTGTGTGTGTGTGGTGGTGTGGTGGTGGTGGGGTAATATACTTAACTCTTGAGTCTGAAATCACTATCTTTTTAAAAAAATTACTTAAAGCAAGTATCCTGAAGTCATGGATTCAAATGTAAGTGATCCAAATGCAACACACACAAGATGTTCACACTGACAGTTCCCCCAAATACTATCAAGCACCAGATGAACATCTAGAGAATCACAGTGTAGTGATACAGGATCTGACCTTTTGTCAGAAAGCTTGTGACAAGAACACTACAGTGAGTGCAATAAATGGCAAAAACAACATATAAACATTTCTACTAGAAAAAAATCAGAAAAAAACAGTCACTAGCAGTCAAATATAAAGTATTTCTCCAAAGATAGCAGCAAAAAAACAAAAAAAGACCTCCCCTCACAATATATCTTTAGATGAGATGACGGAAAAGTTTTACAACTGACCCCCCCCCCCCCCCCCCCAAAAAAAAACAACAAACAACTACTCCAGATACAAAAAAGAATGTGCTTAAAAAATTACTAAACAAATGGAAAGGAACCCACCTAACCTTTGAAAAATTAAAACTAAAACATATGTATACAAGAATATGAAAAAAGTAGATCTATGAATATAGATAATTCAGAAAATGAGAGAACAGCATACACACAAAACAAAAACAAACACACACCCACCGATTTACCCCCTTTAAAAAGAAAAAACATAAGCCCTTGATCCCCAAACACATAGATAACGTCAACAACTGACTGATACAGGGAATTATCTCTGTAAGCCAAGATGACACCTTGTGTATTCCCCCCACTATTATGTTATTGTAACATTGGCATTTGCAGGGTGGTTGTTAATCAGGGGATTTGTATGTCCTACACCCCCTTGTGTGGTATGATAAACACAGGAAGCTATCTTCAAGTTAAACAAAATAAGAGGGACAAACTTTTTTTTTTAGCTGGAGCATAATGTCTGTTGTGCTCTAACCCTTCCCCAACACACACACGCACGCGCACGTGCGCATGCACGCACGCACGCACGCACACACGCACACACACACACCACACACACACACACACACACACAGGGAGGGAGAGGTGGAACATGCAAAGAAAACAAAACATAAATCACAACAAAAAGGAAACGAAAAAAACCCATTGACTTAACCCCTACACTGCCTGTTGACGAGCGGCGCTCGTCATAGAACCGCCACCTGCAATGCTGTGTTGACGAGCGCCGCTCGTCATGAACCAACGCTCTCTCTGTTTCGCTCAGCATTGCTGAAAATCCTTCTTATTATGATTTGTTTAGCTCCCTTGATGTATCTTCAACCCACGATCCCATTTGTTCAAGCTATTTGCATATTTTATGACGTTCAAATCGCAAGGTAAACAAGGTACTGCGAAGTTCAATTTTTGGTTTTCCAAGCAATGGCTGTCCCTCAACTGACTTACACAGTTGCCGAAGTTATTGGTGAAATTTATAGAGATCAAGATATGGAGATTAGGTTTGTTTTTGTTTTTTTTATTCAGTTGACATCGAACATTGCGAAGTTGATGCAAACGACTCGGTTTTGATCCGGAAGAAACTTCTGCGTACTCGTGGTCTGAATCGAACATGAAGATCGTATCGTTCGAGATGCATTGGTATATTTGAGGCTTTATCGTTTTTATAACATATTTATATTGCTTTTTTCTCTGTTTATTCATAAACAGAACAACTAAATGTGTGTATCGTAGGGTTGCACCTTTGGTTAGGGCTTCGTCAGTGAGCGAGCGAGCCACTCAGTGAGTGGCCGATGTGTTCGATCTACTTGAAGTGGTTGCGACCTCGTGTGTCACTTGTCACCTAGCTACTCGTTAGCTGTCAGTTATCAGTGTGTGTGTCTGTCTGTTTTGTTGATGAGCTATTGTTCTTGCTGACATCTGCCCTGGCTCCTGGCTGTGTGTTTGTGTGAAGAGCAGGTGTGTGTGTGTGTGTGTGTGCGTGCGCCGCGTGCGTGCCTGCGCACCGCGCACGTGTGTCTGTCTAATTATATATTTTAAAATTGTCACAAATACAATCTTCATTCAATTTCCTTTCATTCAGTATATACTTTTATGTAGCTATCTTAGGAATTTCCTGAATTAAAAGCAATTGAAAATCATATCGTGATTTTTGTCTGTTCTGAAAATTTCTTCAGCATAGCCTGAGCAAAATAGGTCAGCAGCGAAAAGGTTAAGAAGTGATTATTTCCCCTTCATGCACAAACAACAGCTTTTAGACCCTCCCCCCCCCCCTCCACCCCAATGTACAGACAGCAATCCCCCTGTGGTCACCCCACACTGACCAGACAGACAGCCAGCCCCTTTCACACTCAGGGCAACAATAGAGTACAGGCAGTGCCAAACCCTGCCATTTACTCCCTGTGCCAACACACCCGGGGCCCAGGGCCTCCTGCCATCATCAAATCAATACGCTTCAGTCGGTGCCAACAAAAGAAAGCTTAATCTTGCAGCCCCTGCCTGTTGTGAGTGTGCCTTGCCTGTGTGTTTCCTATTCCCTCACAGGTCTTTGTTCTTTCACACACTATACATACATATGTATACCCTTTCTTTAGCGGCAAGTGAATGCTTGAATGAACTTGGGTGCATCTAAGCATGAGCATATGAATGCAGATATTCAGGTCAAAAGCTACCCCCTTATCCATATTCATCTTTCACAATCTTTGTATTCCCTCCTCTTGTCACAATCCGTTGATGTTTTTTTTCTTTACAATATGTATGTCCTGAACAGCAAGTGAATGCTTCAATAAACATGTCATTGTATGCAAAAGCCTGTAAACTTGTACGCACGTATTCAAACCAAAACCTATTCTTTTTTTATTATCTATTCTTTTATTTCAAGGATAATGGAATAAGTACTTCTGTGCTTTTTTTTTTTTTACCTCCAGTCCCCATGTGTATGCAGTTTTGGAAATTTTGCAATCTGTTCCTCCTGGAACACAATGGCCTACTCGTTCAAAAAGCGGGACTGGTTTTAACATGTGCGCAAGATGCTCATGTTTGTTTGTTTTTCCAAATAAAAAGGTAAAATACAACACCACCTTCACACAAGACAGCATATCAAAACACCAGTAAACTGCATAAACTGCAGCAATGGGTGTACAACTGAATGGTTTTACTCTTACATCAGAACCCCCAAGCCTAAATTAAAGGTAATGTGTGACTGTCCACAATCAAACTCCACCTGTAGCTAAATAAAACACATATCTTTGCTAATCAAGACAGAGCAGCATACAAAATACATCATCTAAAAAAGAAAAGGCTCATTTCATTTTCATTATAATAATTACACAAGTACATAACAAATCCAAGCACAGGGTTACCTGAAAGCAAAATAATGGGCAGCTAAATACATGTTTCAGATTATAAAAAAAAAAAATCCAAGTTGAAAGCTCATGAGGATGAACTCTAAGACTGCAGGCTTGTGTTATACAACCCAGCTAAATTACAAAGGCCAACTAAGGATGACATCTTGTCAATGAAACGATAGCAATGACACAAAAGTAATGAGTAATCAATGGCTGATCAGAATGTATGACAGAAGCCACAAGGAGCACATTATCATATCTACTGCATTTAGTAACAGGGGCCCATGCAACACACAGGAATACCTGGAAAATATGAATGATACACAAAAAATAACTAAAATGGATAAAGGAACAAAAACAATCTAAGGCACATTATTTGTTTGCCATGAAAGCAGTCAACTATGAGGTCTGCTAGAACAGGTCTTTGACAAAATGCAGCAGAATGCATGAATGAATGAGCCATGAGAAGCAGTAGGGGGTGAAAGTAAAACACAAAAACAACAACAACAACAACAAACAAAGAAAATGAGGAACTTTCGAAGTTTCTTTCTATCTTTTTTTTTTTTTTTTTTTTTCAACAAAACCATTTATATGTTTTTCATTTTGCATAACTATGTATAAAAAAAATGAATAAAAAAGTTTAGAAAAAAAAAGAAAGAAAGAAAATAAGGGAAAAGAGTAAAACTGGTTGAGCCAAATTTCTGAAAAGTATGAATGTACTTAAAAAATGCCCTCTGAAATCTCATGATGAATTCCTACAGAGAGAAGAAGACAAAGGACACCATAAAGAGGGACTTGTGATAGATGAATTTTATTCCACATGCACAATCAGGTAAACATCTGTTAAGACATTAAAATCTTATTTTATTTTAACAATGTAAGAACCGTACTGATGCCGCCATACAAAAGGTACACAAGTCATTTTCAAGTGACTCAAAGTTCTCTACTAAGAAGTCATGCTTTTCCTTTTCCTAGTCATTTCATTCAGAACTAAATAACTGACAAGAAATACAGAACAAACTTTAGTGGTTATTTTAACTGTGTCTCATTAAACAACTACTACAATAGATACACAAAAAAATGAAAAAGGGAAAAGTAGATAGAAACTTTTTTTTTTCTAAATCAGAACTTCAAACAAAAATACAGATTAGCTTTGGAGTTACACCCCAAAAATCAATCTAATGATAACTGAAGAACATATTAGGAGGTTTTCTTTTTTCAAAATCAGTTAAGTTTTAAACTGAAATTGATAAATAAATAAACAAATGAAATAAACAGATAAGATGAACAAACATTTTACCAGTGCTCTCATCTCTATGTTCAAGGTATCTCAGGCTTGTACAAAGCAGATTCTGCTGCCCAACAACTACTCTCACATGCAGAGTGGACCAAACGATCCCCAAACAATCATGCTGTTAAAAGAACATGAACAACCTGCAAAAATAAGCCAGAAATACATGAACAGAAAGAAAACCGCAGCCACCAGAAGAGACTAACAGAAGACAAAACAAAGAGTTAATGTGAAAAACACTGACCTTCGTCCGACCCTAGAGACAAACGCAACCATTATCAAAGTGAAACAACTGGGACAAATGCTATATGGTTATGCTCACATTTACACAAACAATACTTTCGCTAAAAACTGACAACTTCTGTGATGTATTTCAATGTTTAATAATGTGGTGGTGTTAAGCAAAATATATTGTTAAAAAAGCACACAGCAACCTATTAAAAGTGGAAAAAACATATTAAAACATTCTCAGCGCTAACCTCATTATGACGTAACACACACATGAACAAATAAAAACCAGAAGCTACAATTACTGTGTAGTGTTAGGTGAAAGCCATTTTGTCAGACAGCTTGTTAGCAACATCATGTAATTAGTAATAAACACAAGGACACACACACACACGCACGCACGCATACACATGCAGGCACGCACGCATGCAGGCACGCACGCACGCACACACACACACACACACACACACACCACACTACACCATTACATGAACAAACAAAACCAGAAGCTGCAATTAAATAGCAATATGTGAAGGCCACTTTGTTAAACAGCTTGTTAGCAAGATCATGTAATTAGTAAATAAAATGCACAAACACACACACACACACACACACACACACACACACACCAAATACACACACATTAAAACTAAGCCTTACAACTTTTATCACAAAACCAAACTTTTATAACCCTTCACAAACAACAGTGTTGAAACAGAAATCTACACCAGGGCTACACCTGACACACAATTTTCCTTTGAAGATTAGAATGGCAAAGCACCCACCCTCCAATGCCAAGCACTGTAAAAGCCAATTATTGAGAGAAATTTGGGACATAAGCAGGAGACAGACATATATATTTGATTAATGAATGACACTAAAATTGGAGAGAAAAAAGAGTTTTTGAACTATACACACAGTCATGGATAAGGGATCAACAATGACAAAAGAGTAAAACAAGAATAAGTACTGGGAGTGATGAACAAAGAACAATGACAAAGAACAAACGTGAACAGAATGGACAAAGAATACACATACTGAAAGACTGACAATTGACAATGTAAAAGTAAAGGACAAACAATGAACATTACAAACAAAGGAAATACAATGACAGTGATCAACAATGAACATACAATAAGAATGACAGAAAACGAATGAGCAAAATGAATCAAGAATAGAAACAATCAACGATACCACCAAAAAACAAAACAAAAAATCCCCAGTCTTCAAGATGTCATTTCAAGAAGGAAATTATAGGAAGTCTACCACCACCACCCCACACACATACCTCTACAAAACAATTTCCTGATCCCCCCCCACCACTCCCCAAACCACCAACCCCCATTATCCCCTTCCAAACCTTTTCCTAGTTTAGTTTCACATGGAAGCACTAGGCCCCCCTAAGATCAGGGCAGGCAAACAGAGGGCCGGGACCCCAATGCCAGTGTGACGCTTAGTTAACTGCTGTGGAGGGCAACTTGTATGGCTGCATGAATTCTTCTGTTGTTAGGCTAGCTGGTGCTTTACCTTTACCCTCTTTTTTCTTCTTCCTTTTTTTTATTATTTTTTTATAGTGATTTTGATAACAACTTTTTACACACACACACACACACACACACACACACACAGATACAAAAAATAAAAATACGAACAACATCCAGATACAAAACACACACCACAACACACACCACACACACACACACACACACACACACACACACACACACCACCGTCTCTCTTCTCACCCAGTCCTAACGCACTCAAACTCACCACACGCACACACATGCATGCAACACACACACACGCATGCACACACACATCACACACACACACGTGTGCAAATACACACACGCATGCGCACACACACACACATGCACGCACGCACACACACACACACAAAGTCTGTCAATCTGCTTTTTCAACATATAGACGGGTTAGTTTATTAGTCAGTTGGCAAAATAATTGGAGCAAAAATTACCAAACACAATATTACAAGAACACCCATTCTAAAAACAAAACCATACGGAACATTATCCATGATTTGTTTCACCAATCCAAACACCACAGATGGGGCAAAACACTAACATATAAAATCACCAACATCAAACCCACTGAACACTCATGTTGCTCACACCCACACACATTAGCACAAAAGCTCCACTGCGCACTCTTAAAAAAAACACCACACAACTTAAAAACTGGATAATCTACATGTGTATGATCCCAATGTAATTTTTTTTTTTAAAACCAAAATAGGAGCATGTATTGTAAATATGCACAGGCCCTAGTTCTCATCAGAAGCATATAATACATGAAATGCACAAAGACTTTCAATGTTTCAGGCTAAAATAACAAACAGACAAACACCACATCCTTCAAGTGCACACACACACACTACACACAAGGTTACACCCTAGCTATGGACCAACTACAATTTCACAGCAAACCAGCGTATGAACATGTGACAGGTCTCAGGGGGTTAGTATGGACAATGCAACACAACTTTAAACAACACCACAGAGTCAACCCCACCTGGTATTTTTTCATGTCCATGACGCGCTCCAGGGCGACGGAGAAGTCAGTCCAGTACAGAGACCAGTCCTCGTCTTCTGACACTTCCTTGAACCCAAACTTGCGAGCCGTACGCCGAACTGTGGACAAAGATTCACTCTTTGTTAGTGTGTCATGCCATGCGACAATGCAACACTTCCAGGCTCTTAGTCTTACTGACAATGTGACAGGCTTGTTTTGCTTTGTTTTTGTTTAGGTGGGGGTGGGAGGGTGGTATGGCAGGGGGGGGGGGGGGGGGGGGGGTAGGCAAAATAGAAAATGTAACATTTTAAAATTCTTCACAGTGTAATATTTGTTTGGCCATGTTGACAAATTGTATGAACCTGATGCAGACTCAATCATTTTATGAATAGTTTTTCATGGGAATTTTTTTTAATGGAATGTTATTAGCAGGGATTAGACATAGCTTTATGTAACACAAAAAGTTTAAGGGGGCTAGACAAAGAATATTTCCAAACTTTTTTTCAAGTATTAGTCACACTCTGTGTTTGTGTGTGTGTGTGTGTGTGTGTGTGTGTGTGCGTGTGTGTGTGTGTGTGTGTGCGTGTGTGTGTGTATGTGTGTGTGTGTGTTCTTTTTATTTTTTTAGTCAAATTCATATTTTTTTCCAGAAATGCAGATGATTAATTCATATTTCAAACACACACACACACACACACACACACACACACACACACACACACACAGACTTGAATTTAAGAGGCAAAGATGAGTTTGCAGTGTGAGCATCAACATTGAAAAAAGAGCAAATCCCTAAGATAAATTACACAAATACAATTTTCAAACACATAAAGCATTTCCTTCCTTGTTTTTCAAAATCTTTTGCTGAAATGTGCACCAGGCCAAAGTCTTACAGAATTCAAAGGAAAAGTTTTGAAATTCCCTCATAAATCCAACAGAGTTTTCAAGCCCCTCCTAGATCCATAGATCTAAAAACTCACCCTCTCACATCAGATGGAAGACTTATAAAAGCAAACTGTGGTGTGAAAAGTCATCTTCTCCAAATATACCTTAGCTTTTTTCTATAAACCTTAGTCATGCACCCCTACAAAACCAAAATACAGGGGAAAACTGCCTCTTCCAAAAACTGAAGTGTCTAAATACTTATCATTGGCGGCCATTTTTTTATGCACACTCCTGACTTCCCTCCCTTTTAGATCTAACAGAATAGAAACTTCCCCAAATAAGAATAACCATCTGGAAACAGCTAAATGAGAATAAAGCAACAACCAGCCCCCCTCCCCCCCTCCTCCCAAATAAATAAATAAATAACAAAAAGTAGTAAATAGCTTAGCCATCAATCAACCAATCAACTAATACATTGATAAATCATGTCACTAACATTTTTCAGTACAATTTTAAATAAACAAAAATGTACTTAACACTTTTTTTTTTTAAGTTGTTGTGCATTTCCCAGCTTAACACTCTGGGGGTCACTCAGAATGTGCACTCTGACTCACTCATCCCACCTGGGAATCACTGTGAAACTGAAATTGCACACTGAATGCGAAGTTTGTGTGTATGACTGTTTTCAAGTACCTTGCCATATAGGCAGACATACTCTGATTTCACTTTTTTTTTTTCCTTCTTCAAGGGAGAGTGCAGGTAGCTATAATAAGAGCTTGTAATGACTGATGGCAATCTCAACACAACATTTTACTTAGTTTTCTTTAAGAAGCAGCGAAATACTTTCTATCCCCCCCCCAAAAAAAACAACAACAACCAACAACAACAACCCCCCCCCCAAAAAAAAAAAAAAAACAAAAAAAACAAAAACAAAAAAACAACCCTAAACAAACAAGCAAAATAACAACAAACAAACAAAACAAAACAAAAACCAAACAAGAAAACATTAACAACAACAAAAATCTTCAAATCTTCTTGCTCAAAACACATCATCATATAGGCATGTCACAAAACAATATGTCACAACACAAACACAATCAAAACTTACCAACATCATACTTGCAGTTTGTGAGACAGATGTACAAAAATCTGCAACAGACAGAGGAATTCCATTTTTAAACAACTGAAATGCCCACTCTTTCCATATTTCTCACCCAATACATAGTTCATTCCTAATGTATTTTTCTTCTTATATGGTCATATACTCTTGGAACACATCACAGTGTTTTTTGTTTTTAAAATTATTTGTTTAATTAATTCATTGATTTTTTTTTTAAGTTGCAGTATTACACAAAACCTGACTTCTCCCTCAACTTCCTCAGGAGTCAACAGACTGAAACTTTCAGCCAGTGCGCTTTTCACAGTTGAACCCAACAATGCCCATCATTTTCCAAGTTGCAGATAGCATGTTGGGTATGCTTGTGCTATCCACTGCATACTACTGGCCATACAGAGCTGGACAAATTTTATTATAATCCTCTGGGTGTTGATATGACTGAGTTTTTGGTTTCAAATGTTGTTTTCCCTGCATGATAAACACTAATCCATCTTGTAGAAAGGCCCAGCTCATCATCAAACAATGACAGGGTAGCACATTCATGCCATCAGGCTAACGATTGCAACACACAAACAAACAGAGCGGAAACAAACTCTCTCATTCCCCTCTACCCACTTTCAAATTTACAATTCCAATCTCCGCATTCACAGTAAGGTCGAAAATCAGCAATTCCCCACCGTACTTAAATCTTCTGCTGAATGGCTTCAACAGTAAGACTACAAAGAACCACTATTGGTAAAAAGGCCTGGTAAACTATGGATCTGTCGGGACGACACTTTGAAGATATATGCTTTGCATACTGCTGATCTGTTGCGGCCTCAGTAAAATCTCCATTGAACCCATCCTGTTCTGTTATTGATGGTTATTTGTAACCGGTGAGGC
>CM060334.1:2611022-2656022 GCA_030674155.1 Stramonita haemastoma
TTGGGTTTTTGTGTTCAGTTGAAACACAAACTTCTGTCTCCGTTTTGGGTTTCTACTTGCCGTTTGTGTTGGTGCTCGTTTGGCACTTCTTTTTTCCCCGATTTTCTTGACGATTTACAATGAAAAAAAAAGTTCACTTATTTTGTGCAGCTGTCATCAAAGGCCAGAGATAACGTCTGAAAAAAAAAGAAAACGGTTTTGTTTTAAAATGACACATTACATAATACTAAATGATAGATTTATCCGTAGTAATTGGCAATAAGATGGATATAAAAGTAAAAGTTTAAAATGATGATCCAAAATTGTTATGTAAAAAAAGAATGGAAAAAGTCAATGATACATCAGCTTGATATCACTATTTCTAGTATATAATATGGGCAATCAGGAATGCACAGGTTCTCTAAAAGTTGACATTGATTCTGATTTTAATATACACACTTATCACTTTACAATTCCAAATTAACTATTGGTGACACAATCTATAGAATTATGTGCTGTTAAATAGGGTTCCCTACCTATTTTTCCCAGTGGCTTATTTTCACATGAAATTTATCTCTTAAACTTGATCAACCTACACATAACTTGATTCCATTTCATTCAAAATAGTTAATACTTATTTTTTGGACAGAGGGCTGGATGAATAAAGCTACCATTGTGCTTATTCTTCTTTCCTCAATAAAAAAAAGTTCATTCCCCCCAAAAAAAAAAAAATCATCCCTTTATGAAAATTTTTACTTAAGTCACACAGCACACTGAAATCTTGGTACAGCCTACCTGATTAAAGTTATGGGGTTTTATTTATAATCTCCCATGTTAACTTCTGTTTACTTCCTGTGCCTTGCTCCTTACTGAGTGTTTGCACATGCAGAGAATTCAGTATGTATGGTACACAAAAACATCAAAGATATAGTTTACATCAGAATTCCTAGATTATCTGGACACATGACAATTCCCAGTATATATTCAAGACTTCACAAACATTATGGATTATAAGTCTATACTGTTTATCACCCTACTATAGCATGAATCCCTTTGAAGATACAACACTATAGCAACACACCATAAGCATTGGGTGTGAATCTTCAATCAGTTAATGGAAAAACAGATCATGAAAAAACTACTATCTTACATCATGGTTAACTGAAATTTACAAAAAAGTAAGCTTTTATTCCTTAACTTTTCCTTCCTGCAATGAAACAGATTGCACACATCCACCAGAAACACCAGTTTCAGCTGGTCAACAACCAAAAGAGGTCTTTATGTTTTACCACCAACAAAACAAATATGTTATAAATCATGAGTTATCAAGCTTTCTTGACAACTCCAGTTATGATTTTATTCATACATGCAAGCAGATTGCATGGACAATAGATAAAACAACTTAGCAGTTTCCATTCCACAATTTTTTTTTAAAAAAGCCCCCCCCCCCCCCTCCCCCCACCAACTTTTTTCCCCCAGCAGATGCTTTGTGAAAGTTGTATCATCCATGAAACAATCGAGTTAGGTTTGTTTGATCTTTTTAAAACTTGAAAATCAATGTATTATTACTACACATTGGTGCTGTTTCTACGATTTTTATTCCGTGTGATGTACAGCTGGTATGGTTCTCCAAGATGAAAAAGGCATCATGAGAGATTAAACAAAACTGCCTATGCTACACATGGAGTCCTAATTCAGTTTGTCTACTCAGAAGAACATTACATGCATACACAATCTTCAGTCACCAACTTAGGTCTAGGTGCAAGATTCCTATTCATATTTCATAACACACACACTACAGCCATCTGGCAGACTGATCACATCAAGCTGATAATAGTCACGTTTTTAACTGGCAGTGAACACGTAAGCCTGCCATCAGGATGCAAAGCAAGTCTGTGTGGATTCATCGACTATTACCTCGAAATCCGACACATAGATAAAAATGTCAACATGCCAGTACTCCTGATCTACGTCCTGATAGAGCTCTGTATATTTACAGTTGAACTATCCCAAGGAACTGCGTGATTTTCAAAGGTCATGCTCTTGGGATTTCGCAAACTTAAAACAAACATTCCACATAGAAAATAGCACGCTTGAAGCTCAAAACACATCGCATGCACAAACTTTCAAAGAAAGTTGACCTTCTAATATGTGGCGGCTCCGCTGAAGTTGATGGTATCAGCCCTCCAATACGTCCCGCCGCGTCCATATTGTTTAAACATGGCCGACATACACGTCCGCGCAATGAAAAGTTTACAACTTATTCCTCATGAGGCTCTCAAACATATCAGCAATTCCAAAATGATATAATTCGTAATAAAATTGATTGGTCATATGAATACATGCAGTTTTAAGTAAATACAACCAATATAATAAAGACATTTTATTAAAACATTTGGAACTATTTCGTTATTCGTTGCTGGGTGTTCAAAGCTACTTCACTACAGGACTCAACGTAGTTCGCTTGAGGGCTTTTGAAAGATCCGAACTGCTACCGTCTTGAATGGGATTGTACATAGTTCAACAGAGAAAAGGACAAAAATAGTTCAATAGAAAAAAACAACAACAACAAAGGAACACATTTTTCAGTTTAGTGTGTAAAAATGTTTAAGGTTTATCAAAATACCAAACTCAAGGTTCAGAGAGGTGTGCGTGCGTGCGTGCGTGCGTGCGTGCGTGCGTGCGTGCGTGCGTGCGTGCGTGCGTGCGTGTGTGTGTTTCAACCTTAAAGGAACATGATAAAATTTAGAAATTTTTAAAAATCACCTTTACACATTTTTTTTCCCTTTATCAGTGTGAATAAAAAAAATTTTGAATGGAATGATCACCATTTTATTAATTAATGTATGCTTGCATCTTTTTTCAAGCTAAAGAGACAAGAAAAAAGAGAAAACGAAATTCTATTGCTCATTTATTTAGACAATAGATATAGATATAGGTGCGTTCGTTTGTGTATGTGTGCGTGCGTGCGCGCGTGCGTGCGTGCGTGCGTGCGTGTGTGTGTGTGTGTGTGGTGTGTGTGTGTGTGTGTGTGTGTGTGCGTGCGCGCGCGCGCGCGTGCGTATGTGTACATGTGTATTTGGTTTGAACCTTAAAGGGAAAAAAAAAGAAATCAATAAGCAATCACTGTTACCCATTTTTATTTTCCTTTATCAGCGTGAATAAAACATTTTAGAATTGAATGATTACATTGATTAATCAATGTTCACTTGTATCTTCCTCATAAAAAGAAAGAAAAAAAAAAGGAAAAAGGAAATTCTACTGCTCATTTATTTAGACTCTCTCTCTCTCTGAAAAATCTTTTAATGGAGGATAATGATCAAGCACTCAAGTGATTTTTTTTGACATCCAGTCCCAGTGTGCATACGATTTTGTCTATTTTATCATCCATTCCCATCTAAGCCTACTTTTCCAAAGGGCAAAACAGGTTTTAGCCTGTGCGCAAAATGCTCCGTGTTTCGCAGATAGGCCAGGACCTTGGTTTATATTCCCATCTGAAGGATTTTCAGGGGATAGGGCTGGGCACTGATGTTATCTCCAGGGGAAAAATCCCCTTAAACAGGCATCTCGGTAGAGGTTCAAACTCAGGCAGTCACAGGTGAGCACAACGCTCTAACCTCTGGGCTATCCTGCCCCTCTGAGTGTGTGTGTGTGTGTGTGTGTGTGTGTGTGTGTGTGTGTGTGTGTGTGTGTGTGTGTGTGGGGGCGCTGTAAGTGTGTGTGTGTGTGTGTGTGGTGGGTGTGTGTGTGTGTGTGCATGCGTGCGTGCCAGCGTGCAGTTGTTCGTGTTGGTCTTCAAGTTTACGTCTGTTCACATAAAACTGGTATCAGACAATGTGTGTGTGTGTGTGTGTGTGTGTGTGTGTGTGTGTGTGAGAGAGAGAGAGAGAGAGAGAGAGAGAGAGAGAGAGAGAGAGAGAGAGAGAGAGAGAGAGAGAGAGAGAGAGAGAAGGAGAGTGTGCACGCGCGTGCGCGTGTGTGTGCAGCGTGTGTGTGCGTGCGTGTGTATGTGTGCGTGGGTGCGTGTGGTGTGATCCATTCCTAATGGCACACAACAGCCAACTCTTCCAAAAGGCAGAACAGTTTTAATGTGTGCGGATGTTCTCTGTGGTGGGGCAGTGTGGTCAGTACTGATGTTAACCTGGGGGGGGGGGGGGGGGGGGGGGGGGATCCCCTTGAATGGGTGCCTCAGTGGTGGCTCGATCCCAGGCCTTCAGATCATCAGGGAAGTGCTCTGACCACTAGGCTATTCCACCCCCTCCCCCAATACTGCTTTTAAAATGGTTTTTTTTATGTAAGTGGCATCATCACTTTAAAAAACAACAAACCATTCAGTCATATAAGTGACAGTGTTGTTCTAGTTCTTTGATTCTTTTATTTCGAGGATAATGGAATAAGCACTTATGTGGGTTTTTTTTGTTTTTTTTACATCCAGTCCCTGTGTGTATGCCATTTTATAAATTTTTCATCTGTTCCTACAAGTACAGAAAATGGCCTACACTTTCAAAATGCAGAATGGGTTTTAAGGTGTGCGCAAGATGTTCTGCAATCAACAGGTGCTTTGTGGCTGTTATGTTATCTATACATGGTTGTTGTTTTTTGTTTATTTGGGTTTTTCTTTTTTTTGGGGGGAGGGGGGAAGATTGTTGTTACTGTTGGTTTGTTGTTTTATAGTACAGGGATAGCCTACTTATTACATCATCCTGTCAAAATGTGTATCTGCAGGTAAATGTAGGCATAGGTTCAAAAATCTTTTACTTTTGTTCCAGGGCTAGAGCTCCCAAGTTCACTGAGGATGAGATTTTGCATATAAATAAAAACAGGACTGTTTTTGCTTACCATTAAAGGTAGCCCCATTCTCACCTTAGGGACAATGACTAAACATGACAGGAGTCTGCGTGCGTTTTGAAAAAAAAAAAATCATCTCATCCTACAAATATGTGACGCTCCACCACATAAGACATGACCAAGGTCAATTTTTAGTTATTGACAAGTTATTAATTTGCAATAAAAGGGCTATCCAATACAAAAAACAGAATGAAAATGGACAATTCTGTGCAAAGTTATAACAAATTGAAATTATAGACTGCAGGATGTGACAAAATGAGAAACGGGCCAGTTTATTTTCGTAACAGGTTGTCAGAATGAGGGTTTGTGTATTTTCAAAAACATTTAAAAGCAAAAGGAATACAACTTATGCCTTGAATTTCATTATAATGTAGATAAAAAGATATCGTTTAATAATCAATCAAAATCTCAAAATTGACAACTTGACCCCTTTCTGCCTTTAATGGCTCCTAGCGCAAATTGGGTAATGTGCTAAGTGACTCATTCTGTGGTGGAGCATCACATATGCCATGGTCTAGTCTTCTAAAATGTGAAATGGGTTTAAACATGTGCTCAAGATGTTCTGCAAGAATACATATGGACGAGGTCAGATTGAAAAACAAAACAAACAAAAATGACGATAGACAGACGGACAGCATGTGTGTGCATAGGAGAGATTACACATGTGCTAAAAGACAATTCACACTTGATAGCATTTCCATAGTGAAAATAAAAACACAAATTAAGTTACAGGAATGAATCAATTTTTATTGATCAAATAATGAAGTCTTGTGATCACACAATCTATCCATCCAAAGCCTTTGTTATGCCTTCTTGGCACGTAGGGCAGCAACAATTTCCTTGTTGCTGTTTCTGTAACAAACTTTTTTTTTACAGAACAGGGTTGTTAGCCCTGTGTCCAACCCCCTACCTGGGGGAGTGGGGCCACCTTAGTCGCCTCTTACGACATGCCTGGCTGGCGGGCAGGGACCCTATTCTTGTAATACTCACTTTGCAAGCATGCCCCGGGAGTCCCACGGGGGTGGGATCACACAATGCTCTAATGTTATTCCTTTGACTAATATCAAGATTACGCACACACACACACACACACACACACACACACACACATACACACACACTCCCCCCTGGTGTTAACGTCAGTGCCAACTCCACTTCTACAAAAAGTTCTTTGGATGAGACTATAAACTGAGGTCCCATGTGTGAACATGCACAGAACATTTTGCGCACATGATAAAATAGGCCGCTGTGTGCCAGTGGCAACGGATGAAAATTTTTTACAAAATCGCATACACACTGGGACTAGATGTAAAAAACCACACATAAGTGCTTATTCCATTATCCTCAAAATAAAAGAGTGAAATAAAAATATAAAATAAATATAAGCACACACACACACACACACACACACACACCACACACACACACACACACACACACACACACAGAGACACACACACACACATCAAACACTCCAAGAAAAACCCGGACACACTGATGACAGCACACATCACCAGTTGCTTACAGACACCTCTCTCCTATGGATCTTTCTGTGTTTTGTCAACGTGCCTTTTTCCGTGAATGCCTTCCTGCAAATGTCACACTGGAAAGCTTTGACACCTGAGTGAACCAACTTGTGCTTCTCCACAGACACGGCCTGTGTGAAACGCTTCAAGCAGACGTCGCACTGATAGGGTTTCACCCCTGTGTGAGTCAGCTGGTGCCTTCGAAAATTCCAGGGGGTGGAGAAGGTTTTACCACACTCTCTGCAGGAAAGTGGAGCCTGGGGTATGGTGTGTGGGGTCTGTGCCATCACCGCTGGGTGGTCAGGATGTGCACAGGCCATGTGGTTCCTCAACAGACTGGGAAAGGCCAAGTGTTTGCTGCAGACCTCACAGGGATAAGTCTTCACACCACTGACACTGTGGTCTGCCATGTGAGCTATCATGTGTATCTTATAGGAATAGGTACGTTGGAAAGTCTGCTCGCATATGTAGCATTTTCGGGTTTCACGCTTAGCCCTCTGTTTTTTGGGAGCCTCTCTTGAATGGACCAGCTGGTGGACTTTCAAGGTATAAGGCGAGGGAAATGTTCTTGGGCACGAAGTGCAAACATAACGTCCTGAACCCAGATGAATTTTCATGTGATTTTTTAAAGAACTGGACTGGGTGAACTTTTTACAGCAGACATGGCAGGAAAATGGTCTAAGGCCAGCGTGGATGATCAACTGATGTCTTTTCAGACTGAACCTGGTTTTGAAAGCAGCAGCACAAGTTTCACAGATGTAAGGTTTGAGGGAAGAGTGTTTTCTCTGGTGCCTTTGCAGGTTCCGTCTGACAGCGAAAGTCTGGCCACACTTCTCGCACACGAAGGATTCTGAATGATTGTTTAGGGGTTTTATCAGACCCCAGGGCTGAGAGGAGAAACTCTTACTGCATTCTTTACAACCCAAGAGATTCTCATTACCTGGGCCACACTTGTGATTCTGTAAACATCTTCTTGTCCTCAAATTCTTTCCACCTACGCCACACTTAAGTGCATTCCCTTTAGAGTGTGTAAGCTGATGGTGCTGCAAGTTTCTCCTTCGCTTAAACGTTTTGCCACATGTCTCACACTCAAAGCTTTTCCGCCCCTGATGAATTTCCTGATGTGACATCAAACTGGACATCGCCCTGAACTTTGCACTGCATGTCCCGCATGAAAACGGTTTGTCAGTGTGCGTCAGTATATGGCGTTTCAGGGTCGACCGCCTGGAGAATGCCTTGCCGCACCTTTCACACCAGAACCTTTTCTCCCCGGTGTGGATAATCTTGTGCTCTCTCAGGGATTTGTCAGAGGAGTAAATTTTCCCGCACACATCACACTGATGGGGTGTGTGACTGTCATTTGTGGCTGTTTTGGCTGAAGACTGGTCATGACTGATAGCTTCCCGGATCATGGAAGATGACAAATTATAGCTCTGAAACATAATGAAATACATTAGTGTCAAGGCTTTTTTAAAGGTAAAAAAAAAGGTAAAGGTAAAGGTGTCCAATAACCTAGGGTATGCTGAGTTTGCCTTTACAAGATCAAAAGGACTTGCAAAAACAATAGTCTGCAAAGCACTGTCCAAGGAGGAAGAAAAAGAGGCAGACCAAGGAAGAGATGGGAGGACAACATCAGTGAATGGACAGGCCTAGAACTCAACAAAATTTTGAGAAAAGCAGAACAGAGAGAGGAATGGAGGGAACTGGTTGTCAAGTCTTCAGGGGTACCCCCACAGTCGTCAGACTGAAGGATAGATAGACAGATAGACAGATAGATAGATAGATAGATATCTATAGATATAGATAGATAGATAGATATCTATAGATATAGATAGATAGATAGATAGATAGATAGATAGATAGAGTTTGCCTTCAGCTGCAAAGTGCTGTTATGGCTAGGGACTACCCCCAGTGTATTCACAGCTCCACACTAAACTCTACTCACGTGATCTAGAAAACAGCTTTGGGCAAACTCCTGGATTTCCCGTCTGTATCCTCCTCCCCCATCATTCTCTTCTTGGTTTGGATGACAGGGGAGAGAGAGGTCTGCATTGTCCACAGGTGAGGAGGGTTCTTCAGCAATCTTTCCCTCAGGTGAGGAGGTTCTTCAGCAATCTTTCCTCAGGTAAGGAGGGTTCTTCAGCAATCTTTCCCTCAGGTGAGGAGGGTTCTTCAGCAATCTTTCCCTCAGGTGAGGAGGGTTCTTCAGCAATCTTTCCCTCAGGTGAGGAGGGTTCTTCAGCAATCTTTCCCTCAGGTGAGGAGGGTTCTTCAGCAATCTTTCCCACAGGTGAGGAGGGTTCTTCAGCAATCTTCCCCACAGGTGAGGAGGGTTCTTCAGCAATCTTCCCCACAGGTGAGGAGGGTTCTTCAGCAATCTTCCCCACAGGTGAGGAGGGTTCTTCAGCAATCTTCCCCACAGGTGAAGAGGGTTCAGAGTGGTGGTAAGAACCCCTGGGGCTGTGTTCAGAGTGGTGGTGACCCCTGGGGCTGTGTTCAGAGTGGTGTAAGAACCCTGGGCTGTGTTCAGAGTGGTGGTGACCCCTGGGGCTGTGTTCAGAGAGTGGTGACCCCTGGGGCTGTGTTCAGAGTGGTGGTGACCCCTGGGGCTGTGTTCAGAGAGGTGGTGGACTGTGATGTGGGCATCACCCTGACAGGCATGGTCTTCTCTTTCAGTCTGTTCCAGGCTGCCAAAGTCGGCTCCCTCTGCTCTCCATGTTTCCCCCCTGTCTTCTTCTGAGTGGGAATTCTGTCAGAAATATCATCAACAAAACGTGACTTTGAGAAAGTGTCCTGGTGTACAGCTGGCAGTTCCCCCCCCCCCCCCCCCCCCACACTTTCTGCTGCTCTCAGCTGCTATCCCATCCCAGCCCAGCTGGTGCTATTTATAGCAGGAACTGACCACACTTTAAGAGCTGATAAGAACACCTGTGAAGAACTACAACACCGACTTCTCCGTGGGTGCTTGCACCCTCACCAGCTTGTCCCTAAAGGCTGTATTGCCATGAGGATTTTCCCACACTTGGACTAGGTAAAAGGAAGGGGCATGCTAAATTCAGGACTCTTGACGGAGTGATGTTGGAGTTGCATGTTGTGAGTGCTTCACTGAAAATTTGGCCAGGAATGTTAATCTTGCTTCATGTCTGAATATTGTTGTTTTGAGAGCGCTAATATTAAAAAAAAAAAGTTGTTTGATGGCTGGACATTTAATTAAAAAAGCAATCATTGTTAAAGTGAGTTTATTCAATGTATGAATGTGCTGTTGGAAACATGATCAATAAAAGAAGAATGAAACTGATCAATAAAAATCAGGAACAGAAACAGAATAATAAGAGAATAACAACAAACAATAATGATGTCCCCAAACCTGTAAACTTCACAATTATTTCCCTATCCCCAACACAGCCTTCCTGTGAGCACACAAGTGCATGCGCACTCATAAGTTGTTTTAGCTGGACACTTAATTTTTTAAAGTTAAAAAAAAAACAAATCGACAGAGAGCGCTTTAGTGGTTTGTTATGAATAATAATGCTTCCAAGTTATTCACTTTTTTTTAGTTTGTTTAATGTCTTTATAAGAATACATAAATATACTGTTACTAGGGGAAAGAGATTTGGAATATATATCTCTATATATATCTATAAACACACACACACACACACACACACATATATATATATATATATATATATATATAAAATTAGTGTGTGTGTGTGTGTGTGTGTGTGTGTGTGTTGTTGTGTGTTGTGTGTTGTGTGCTGTGTGTGTGTGTGTGTGTGTGTGTGTTGTGTCTGTCTGTCTGTGTGTTTCGTTTTATTTCATTCCTCATCTCTCTCTATTCCTAAGGGCGGGGACTGGATGTAAAAAAAAAGCACATAGGTGCTTATTCATTATCCTCAAAATAAAAGAAATTGATTCAATTTGATTTGATTCTCACCCGATCTGCAAGAGGGTCAGGGTGGGGGAGGTGCATGTGGCGTTTGTGAGGATGGTCCAATCACAGTGTGTGCAGGAAATGGAGAGTGGTGTGTTGCACGTCCTGCACACCCCAGTGAGGCTCATGGGCAACACTTGGCACATGTCTTCATAGCTGAAAAACACACCATCACATTTTGTTTGTTTTGTTTGTTTGTTTTTTCAAAAAGTGTACACTATTCCACCCTCACTCGGTTTATAGTCTCATCTGAAGGACTTTTGGGGAGAGTGGAGTCAGCACTGATGTTAACTCCAAAGGAAAAATCCCTTCGAAGGGGAATCGATCCGGGTCGTCAAATTGCGAGAGCAATGTTCTGACCACTAGGCTATGCAAGGGTAATATAATTATAGGAAAACAGAAGGAAAAGTGGCAAAATCTAAAGCTGGTGTAGGCCTTCCTCCTTCAGCCTTTACTGGGTATAGCCTTGTATCATAGGCTAGCTCAAGAATCAGTGGATGGGGCGTGTTGTGCACAACTAGAGGAAATAACACTTCCAATGCCATGTTATCAAACTTCGAAGTTCAGCTAGAGATTTCATATGCAAGAACTTTTCATTTCAATTTGTATGATCAGTTGATAAAACAGCAGTCAAAATGAAACATACCGATGGAAAAATTTTCTTTTTTGGTGGTTTTCTGGGCTGTTCTGATTCATTTTTTTGCACATTTTTGATAGTAGTGCACCGTGTCCTGCATGTCGTCTGATGTTGTTGTCCACAGATCGTAGAGAGTCATGTCCCTTTTCTGAAAAAAAATGTTACAGACTACAAGCACGTATTCATCCCAAGGTGCTCCAAAATTAAACGCACGTACATGCAAACCACTGGTCCCTACGAAAATCTTCTATCAATCGTAAAGAAGCGTAAACTTAAATGGTACGGGCATATCACAAGATCAAAGGGACTTGCAAAAACAATACTGCAAGGCACTGTCCAAGGAAGAAGAAAAAGAGGCAGACCAAGGAAGAGATGGGAGGACAACAACAGGAATGGACAGGCCTAGAACTCAACAAAATTTTGAGAAAGGCAGAACAGAGAAAGGAACGGGGGGAACTGGTTGCCAAGTCTTCAGGGGTGCCTCCACGGTCACCAGACTAAGGAATAGATAGATAGATAGATAGATAGATAGATAGATAGATAGATAGATAGATAGATAGATAGATAGATAGATAGATATAGACCTGTGCTTAAGATTAGTTTGACAAGACACGATTTAAAACAAAAACAATTAAAAAAGGCACGAGAAATAATGGGTTTCTTACAGGACCTGTGGAAAAATATTGATAGTTTCTTTCCGATGTTTTACAAGCTTTCTTCTTTTTCCTTTTTATATAAAACATTCGCCTTGTGCACACGTTAAATTCTCACCTATCTTGTAGGACAGTTGGGGTTGTTGGTATACATCACAGGAAAATACGCAGCATGCTATCTGCGCGACAGTAACAGTCTAAATATCAATAAAGGTCGTCGACTGCTAGGAGACTATAATCCAAAACCCAAACCAAAATTAAGCCCCAAAATCCTTTCATGTGAAAGTTTTTGTCCTGCTGCTTTCACAGCACTCGCTTTCCCCAAGCCAATGTTAAGCAGCATCGAGCGTGATTACCAGTTGGATAGGTAACCGTTTGCGCGCTTTGGCCTCAGTGCAGTCTCCCAGTTCACACAGCTGTAAATGGGATAGCACAGGCGTTGTTTTTCACGGGTCATCGTAGTGTACATTTGTTTGATGTAGAATGGAAACGCAAAGAGGATGAAGTGGCCGTGTGGGTTAGAATGCAAGACTCCTGCTGATATGACAAGTCATGGGAGATGTGGATTTAGAGCCTCTGCTGTGGTGGCTGTTTGAAGGGACCCGACAGGCCTGTACTCCATAGATGCTTCCTATCATTATGATATCTGCTGGTGTCAGATAGACAGACACCTGGGACAGTGTGTTTCACCACCTTCACCTGTACCATAGTTCCGCGGACCGTGGGGGCACCTCTGAAGATTTTGCAACCAGCTTCCTTCACTCCTCACGATCATCCGCCCTCCGTAGCAGATTGCACCAACCAAGGCCTGTCCACTCTCTGATGTCTTCCCATCGTTTCCTCTGTCTGCCTCTTCAGATATTGGAAGCTATGGACGGTCCCGATTTTCTGACCATCTATATTATGTCATTGCTGATACCATTGGCACTTTCTGTCATCAGCCGGGTTTTCTCTGCACTGATCTGCATGCCATATGCTGATGAGGCTTTGTCAAGGTGATTTACCAGGCTGACTAGCTCTTGTTCTTCTACAGCTAGGCCGTCGATGTCATCGGCAAAAAGTAAGATTGTAATAGCCCTGCCTCCAATGCTGAGTGTTCCCTCATGATTTTCAAGTGCATCAGCCATTATTCTCTCTAAGAAGACGTTGAAGAGGATGGGAGAGAGAGGACATCCTTGGCGTACTCCAATTGTGGTTCGGAACCGATCTCCTATGTCGTCATATTAGACTGCGTAGTTGTCTAGTTATACAGGCATTCTGTGGTTCTGATCAGGTTGGCATAGATGATATACAACCTCATGGTTGCCCACAGAGCTGCATGCCAGACTCTGTTGAAAACCTTTAAGTTCACAAAGATGTGGTGAAGATCTTGGTGTTGCAAGTATTTATCACAGTATTCTAAAGTGAAAACTTGTTCAGTTGTGTCCATCCTGCTCTGAAACCTGCCTGCTCTTCTTTGATGGTCTCCTCAGCTTGAGGCTTTAGTCCTTTAAAAAAAAAAAATTAAATCATAGGTTGAACTCTTCTTTGTTGTGAGTTTTTATATTTTTTTAGGGGGGTGTTCAGTGTAGTTTTTGTTTCGTTGATAGTCCCTAATCAGGGCAAGGTCTGGATGATTAAAGTGAATGTTTATTCTGTAACCCATGGAAAATAAAGATCCATACATTTCTCTCTCTCTCTATGTGCGTGTGTGCACGCAAGAAGACAAAGAGAAGGTAACTGGATTGTCATTGATGGTGGTAGAAAATGTGAACGAGTGTTTCACCTTTGCAACCTTTCCATTGTGAAAGAAGACTATGAAAATGAAATCATAAGAATACCACCATGGGCATTTACAAAATACACATATGATTGCGGAATTGAAATGAAAAGGATTTTTTCTAGACATGTTTCTACACCAAATTGTTGGGCGTTTTGTTTTTCAATTTACTAAAACTTTTGAAGTGGAGACAAAGTTTGTCACACTGTTTTGCTGCTTTATTTTGTCCCCCAAACTTCTGCACCATCAAGAGCAATAGGTTGAATCATTGCGAAAGGAAAATTGGATATTGGAAATGTGCTCTGTAAAAGAACAGCTTAGGGGTATTACTAATAGACAAAGACAAATAGGGAGAAGTAAAGGAAAAGTTTACCTGAAATGTCTGAATGTTTCTTTAAAAAAAAAAAAATTCTTTAATATTGAGGATAATGGGATAAGCACTCATGCTTTTTAACATCCAGCCCCTGTGTATATGCAGTTTTGAAAAATGTCATGTTCCCAGGTACACAATGCCCTACTCTTACAAAAAGCGGAACAGGATTTAGCATTGGGTTGTGTGTGCAAGATGCTAAGAATGCGTGTACTTACAATTTTTATATTTACATTAAGATTTTTGCAGCATTGCGTTTGAACAGCATAACGTTGAATTTTGAAAATACTGGACATTGCCCTTGAATAGAAAAAGTTTCTAGAATGTTTCAATAGTGTTAGCTGCCTTGCGAGTCCCTATTAAGCAATCCATTTTTTTTCCAGATAGTGAGATAAAACAAAAAGTGTTCCCATAACCCATGCAGTTGCTGAGGAGTGAGATGTCATAGACCTCGGTTTCTCTGTGGGCCAGCATATCGAGGGTGGTGCCCATCTCCACTCCTTTCTACTTATACCCGTCTCTAAAGAAGGCAGGTGCCCGTTTACAGCTAGGTGATCTGTACTGAAACCATGGCGCACAAATGGTCACCCATCCACTAGGTAACCATGCTCATTGCTACTTAACCTTAGCTGGGGAGAATGAGTCCGACCATTGTTAAATGCCATGATTGACATGCCTGTTCACAGACATGCACATATGCATCTTGGCTAGAGCTCTTAAGTTTACCAAAGGTGAGATTTTGCACATGCCGCCATTTTTGCCCACCACAAAGGTGGTTTTTTGATTTTCCATTTCCAAGTCAAGACCAATAGGAATGAGCTGATGACTGCTGGCAAGATAAGTCCAGTTCAAAATCAACTGGTCACTGCCTTGAATTAGTGCATTTTTTCATGCACTTAAAAATAAAAAAGTTAATAAATTTTGTCCAAAAATGTGTTTAAATCAGCTAGCTGGTGTATGACCACGTGGAGAAACAGACCTCAAAATGACAAATATGAATTTTTTTTTTTTTAAAGCTGTAAAGTTAGTTTAGAGTTAATTTAGAACTGATCTTTGGTACAGTGTGATTGTGGTGGACAGGGGCACAAATATTAAAAGGATAGGGAGGGTCAGCAGAGGCTTTTGAAAAAAGTTTACAAGGATTGCGAGGTGTGAGCATATCAGATTTTTTATATTTTTTTTAAAGCATATCAGATTTAGTAGTTGATGGTCTGTGAAATTGAAATAGATGTATTCAGTGTAGCATGAACAGCCATCTTGGTTCTGGAACCTAGGTAGGCTAGCTAGTTGTTTGCAGCGCAGCTTGTGGTTAAAGCCTCCAAAATAAATCGTCTTGTATTATAAGTGTAACTTGCCTGAAAAAACTATTTCTGAAAATGTCCTCAAGAGAGATTGCTGGAGAAAGAATGTGCGTGTGCTACACCATAATCCCCGACCGACCACCCTACCAGGTAATTGCATATATTTTTTAAAATTCTCCAGTGGCAATTTACTCCACTCAGCCAATCAAAACATCTCTTTGCTGGATGAGAAGTATGTTCTGATTGGCTGAGAAAGAGAGTAGTCACTTTGGGATTTTAAAAACTAAATAAAGAAAATAACTGGTGGGGTTGGTGGTGGCCAACATTAAGTGAGAAATGAAGACTCGCTAAAGGAAAACCTGGCATACTGTGGGTAAGTTGCCACAAAAATGAATGTCGACAGTGAAGTTTGCAGAACTAGTGGGTTTTAGCGTGGGCCACGTCTACCCCCACCCTCTGGGTTAGTTCCTTGTATACTTTTCTCAAAGCCCCAACTACTCACTTTCTCAGCCAATCAGAACAGACCTCATTCAGTAAGAATTGTTCTGAATGGCTGAGAAATAGTAGTAGTCATGTGGGGGGGGGGGGGGGGGGGGGGGGCGGCAAAACACTGTACTGAAATAGAAGTGCCTTGGACAAATCAAAACTGGAAGCTAGGTGCATGCTGGATATGTTCATCTTATCCATGCCACCAGCCACTACTAACCTCTTAGAAAGGTTTCCAACTGTAACAGAGCGCAGATATTTGATCTGCCGCGACTCTGTACAACTTCTCGGCAACGACAGCACGGTCAGACAGTGGGAATGTGGCCTCTAAACAGAGACTGCATAAATACTACATTTTACCGCTATGGGCAAAGTGCATGCAGAGGACGGCTTTCGACCACCCCCGAACGATACAGAACGTCGCACAATTCACAGGTGTGGATCCAAACGTTACACCCACGACACTGTGATTGGCAGCTCCGATCGCAAGGGAAGTAATCTAATTACCGCCCTGCCACACAACTTTCCACAGAAAAAAAAAAAAGGAGGGTACACAAGTCTTCTAGTTTCTGAGAAACATGCACATTCACACCAGAATACAATTTTTGGCCCACATTTCAATGTTTATTATCAACCAAAGACACAACACCCATTCCCTTACCTGATGGTATATGACATATTGTTCACGACATCAATGAGGACAAATGACCGACTCGTGTGTGCACAGGAAACCAAGCTGCCTTCAATGTGTTTCTTGGGGTGTTGTCCCATGCAGTCCTCAATGCTGACCCCTCCCACCATCAACTAAATTGCAACAATCCCAGAGGACAAACATTTCCTGTCCACCAGGCTTACAAGTCCCCCCCCCCCCACCCCCCAAAAATCAAAATCCCTCACCATTCTGGTGGAGACTGTGGTCCAAAATCAATAAACAGCTCCACTCTCACAATCCCAAATTACCACCCCTTTCCTTAATTTTTTTTTTAAAAGAACCCAAAGTAAATGAGCAATGAAGACACAGGGTCAGTGAACTGTCTTTTATGATACTGATAAAATTCACCACATGACAATGATGCACAACATGGATGAGGGATGGCTGAGAGTTTATCGGCTGTAGGGGTGGTAGTTCTGGGAGCCACTGCCGCGGCCCCCGCCGCCCGTGTTGCCTGGCGCCTGTCGCTGCTGGTATCCCCCGCCCATGCCCTGGTTGGCCCCCTGGCTGTTGGACTGGCTGCCGCCATACCCGCCCTGCTGACTGCCGTAGCCGCCCTGCTGGCCCCCATACCCTCCTCCACCCTGCTGACTGTCCCCATAGCCACCACCACCTGCAACACCACAACATTCACATTACTATCTACTCACTTCTTACACAAAGCCATGCACTGAATCTCAGTCACAAGATTGCACCACTATATTCAAACTGGCATACGGCTAGGTCATCTTTCCTTATTTTTCTGTCACAGATTTCTTACTTCCCATAAGAGCAGTGACACCCCCCCCCCCAGCTTCTTTCTGTAGAATTTGACCAGGGACAACTCTTGTTGCCGAGGCCCTTTAACCCTTTGCTTGGCACAACGCCCCAAAGCGCCCGGCGACATGATCAGAGCGATCATACATTCGAAATTCCCGCCAATCTCGCTTCAAATCTTGTGAATATAGAAGCCACGAGACTTCCGCATGTTTAGTACAAATGACGGTGATTGGAGTGAGTTTGTTGCAAGTTTTGGAGGAAAAAAATCGCAAATTTTTCCAAGATGGATGCTATCTTCGAACCCGACATGTACGATCGTTTTTACAGCTTCCATGCCGAAAATATGACGCTGTGAGATGTGTATCTAGGCTCAAATATCGATGTAATCGATCCTAGTAGTGTGTGCACTTCTGAGTTTGTTGACTGAAGTGAGAGAGACGACTTTGACTACGGCGAAATTCGAGACGAAAATCGATCGTCAAATTAACACGGCCGATACGCGTTTTGAATTCTACTCTTAGATTTGGGGAAATTATCACGGATTTCAAGTTCGGCAATGGTTCAGAACTTGATATATTTTGTTATTTGGTTCCTATTCGGGATTTTGATACGGTAGCTACGGTAGCGGCTCAAACTTAAACGTTAAGCTGATCGCGATCATTGGTAAACAAAAACGGCGATCGTCGGAATGTTCGATGTGTTCGTGCACCATTTATCAAAAAAACTAATAAAACCAACAGTAGGTTGAAAATATCTTTTCTATAATTGTTTCTTAATGTTTTAGTTTTTATTTAATCAAAATCCATGCACGCATTCTAAAGTTATTGCAACGCTAACTGTAACACACACAAACCAATCAATGACTTTGTGTGTTTATGCATTATAATTCTAAAAGAAAATAAAAATGACAAAAATTGGGTATTAGCAATTTCTTTATTCATTTCTGCATCTTGCTGTTTTTATTTCATCAAAATCCACCCGACCATTGTAGAGTTATTGCATGTTAAATACATACACCCACTCACAAGCCATCCACCTCCATTTTCTCTGCCCGGCAGGAAGGTGACAAATGATTTTGCTGTGCCAAGCAAAGGGTTAAAGGGTACACAGCAGTCAGTTTTCCCCCACTTTTTCAGCTCCTCTCAGGTGCTAAAAAATCCATCCTATCCCAGCCCAGATGGGGACAGCTGGTGCTAATTATAGCAGGAACTGACCACACTTGGACTAGGTAAAAGGAAGGGGCACACTAAATTAAATTTAGCACTCTGGACTGAGTGATGTTGGATTCGTGTGCTGTGGGCACTTTATGCGCTGCACAGGGGACCTTGGTTGAAACAAAGAGATGAAGAAGATAAGGACTATTCCAGTACTCAGCATCACATGAAATCAAGTAATAGTTACATTTAATCTTAGAAAGCCACATTGTTGCATGGAACAAGGGTTCCATTGCCACAATGATTGCAATGGCATCAATCATTGTAGTGGACTTTCCCAAATTTTTTTCAAATGGATGCCAACAAGAGATAAAACATCAGGACATTTTTGCGCCGCAATAATGCTCATTGCATTGAAATCAACCTTGGGCTCCTGACAGCGATAAGGTTTGTTGACATTTAGTGATGAAGCGCACATACATATTTTTATATTACATAATCATAAACCACATGCTGCTATAACACCTGCATAAAAAAAATCAGCACTATCAGGGTTTCAATTAGGCCATGAGATGTACTTACTTTTAGTCAAAGTAGCCCATGTAAAATACTAATCAAATGTCAAATTCATTCTTCACATCTTGCATGCTATCTACCAGCAAGACCAATTTAGGACCCCCCCCCCCCCCCCCCCCCCCCAAATTGTTTCAAGCTTTACTGTTTTATCATATTATACACTACAGAAAGTGATTTCTATTTTGCTCAGTTTCCACTCCACTGTTGATCCATTGCAAGGACAGGTATACATACAAGGGGTGGACAGACGGACTCACCTTGCTGCTGGTACTGGCCGTATCCTCCTCCGTAGTTCATGTTTTGCTGCCCTCCCTGACCACCTGCAACAGGCAACAAACTCTTCACATATCTTTCTGGCTAAGGACCACACTCTGATCATACACACTCCAACCTGTCTGCCATCTCTAAAAAATTCAGCCTGTGTATTTGATCCATCCTGCAAGCCCTGTTCAATGCAGTACGCCAGAAAACCAGTTTCCATTAGTCCACATATCCTCTCAGTAACTTTCCCTTGGTATAGGCTTACTAAATGTGCCCCTGAATGTTTGTTAATGAATTGCTTTTTTTCTTATGGTACGATTATCCCTCGATATCAGTAGTCATGAGGGTAATGTACAAACACACACCAGTTTTACTTGTGATCATACGTCAATGCCTTGTTCTGTGCCCATTCAGTGTTGTCAACCCATAATATTTCTGAATAATCTTTCTCACTTGTGCCTTGCAAGATGGTCCTTGAAAGGTTGTCAAATTTTGTGATGTGATCTATCCATGTCATGTTTTTCATGAATATTTTATTTCAGGGAGGTTTTAACAGTGCGTTGTGGCCTGTTTGACGATGGATGTTTCTTTACCAGTGGCACAGAGATGCCAAGAATTCCCCCATAGCATACCTCTACTCTAACTTATACTCATTTAGTTTACCCCTAAAATCCAGGACTTGCACCTTTACTCCTCTTTCTTTCCTGCAAACGCATTGATATCATCTGCAAATGAAAGGTCTGTCTGATGTTTGCATTAGTTCTGGAGATACTGAGTCCTGTTATCTTCAAGGCTTTCTTTCATTCTTTACGCACTCCAAAAAGATGCTGGAAGAGTGTGGCGACAGCAGGCACTCTTGGTGTGTACCAACTGAATCATGGAATCATTCTCCCACAGACCCTTGTACAAGAACTGCTCTGCTGGCCTTCCAGTAAAGCTGTTGGGTAGAGTGAGCAAGCATCTGATCCAAGGTGTCTTTTTTTCATTGTTGTCCGCAGTGCATCATACGCAATGCTAAAGCCCTCTCTGAAATCAATGAAGAAGTGATAGGTGCTGTGGAAACGTGTTCTGTGTGCCTCTTCCGTCGCAGATGCCAGTCCGTTCTTCAGCACGACTTCTTCTGCCTGTGGTTTCCTCCTGTTGAGGATGATCTTCAGGATACTTTGCTGGCAGAACTGACGAGACTGATTATTCTGTACTTCTTACACAGCTGAAGACTGCCTCTCTTTGGGAGTGTGACAATGAGTGACTGAGTTGACCCTCCATTCCCCTGTCCACTAGGTCTTGTTGCAGCTGCATGTTCCCACCAAGTCACTTCCATACTTTTCGGATATATTCTTTTTTTTTTTTTAAAAAGGGGGGTGGGGGTAGGGGATGATTAAGAGGTTTCTGAATTGATCTCAGATTTTATCTTCCTCCCCCCAATAAATCATAACCTAACATCTTTATTACGCTATACATTTGGCAATTACAACTAGGCATACAAGATCTGCAGCTTTTGTATCATGTTCTAGCCATACTACACTACACTGATTCTTTGCAACTGCCAACAACGTTTTAAAAATAAAGCACATCTAATCACCGTTTACAAAAAGGAAAAAAAAAAAAAAGAAAAAGTAAAAAGGGGTAGGGGGGGATGACGAACATGGATTGTTAGCACTGTTTTGGAAAATAACCACAAAAAATTTTTGTCTTAAAAGAAAAAAAAAAAGACAGCAACACTCAAAACTACACCACTGAAAAACTTGGGACAGTAACACTCAAACTACACCACTGAACAACTCAAAATAACGCCAAGATCTAAATGCAAACACTGTTTTGTTCGTTGTCCTCTCTTTATCATCTCCTGGTAATGTAAAGGCAGGCATGGGAAGAGGGAAGGGACTATTGGAAAGTGACTTGACACATTCTCCAGAACATCAGAAGACAAAAAGAGGACAAGGGACTTTGGGCCTGATCATCCTCTCAGTCAGTACAGTACACACCTTGCTGTCCATACTGTCCGTAACCTCCGTAGCCACCCATGCCCTGAGGGCCTCCCTGAGGGCCTCCTCCCATGCTTTGTGGGCCTCCCTGTGGGCCTCCTCCCATTCCTTGTGGGCCTCCTCCCATTCCCTGTGGGCCTCCTCCCATTCCTTGTGGTCCTCCCATGCCTGGGGGACCTCCCATGCCTTGAGGACCTCCCATGCCTTGTGGACCACCAGGACCTGAAAGACTCACTGCTTTAGTTCCTTGCCGTCTACTTCTTCTCCCTTCCGCCTATAATCCACACACTACATACTGCACCTTGTCTTCAATGATTTTAGTGACAACCAAAAACAACTTCCCTCAAATTAGTGTTGGGACAAGTACACATCAGAAAATTGCTGTCGCGGTCCATGAAATCAGTCTGGCCACGGATGACTTTGACCTCTGGACACGTGTTCCACGAACCCTGCCAAGGTCATGATGGCCTTTAAAGGTTTTGTTCTAATTCTTTAAGGCTAACAAAGATTAATGCATGGGTTATGACAGCAATTGTCTGATACAGTACATTATGACGCCAAACTGAAAGGGGAAAGCAACACTAGATTAATTCTGACACATACCATTTTTTGTTTTTGTTACAACAGGAAAGAGAGAAAGAGCCGAGATAATAATTTCATCCCAAGCCAGAACTGTCATACATTACTTCAAGAACCAGGAAAAACCTCATGTGAAGCATTATCCAACGAGTATGAACAGAATATTGTACACAATGAAAGAAAGTGCAATAAGTTTAATCTTTGGAGGAGAAAAAAACGCCACATACTTTCCCCTCTTTTTTCTTACCACAGACTAGGCATGGTACTGGAGGAGAAGTACTTTTCCCTGAAAAGGTTTTGGGGTCCAGGGGCAATGCCCCCTGGCAGGGTCAAGGGGCAGAGCCCCTTTTGGGAGGTCCGGGGGCAATGTTCCCTGATCCTGAAGGTTTTTCAGTTATTCTAGCCTGCACTAAGTCCTCACCTTTAATTTCAGTTCTTCATACTAAGCAATTTTTCTGCCCTAAAATTAAGTTCTAGATGTAATCACACAGCAAAAATGGGGATATACCAAAATCTGCACTAACGTAGATTGAGGAAGAAAGAGAAAGGTCAGAGACAGGGAGCGGGAGGGAGGGAGTGGGGTACATGAAAAAGAAGGGACCCTTAGCACTCTGCTGACCCCATGCACGGCACCCCCACCCACTTCACTCCTCTGCCTTAGAGCTGCTGGTCCTTCCTTTTCATGAAACCACACATTGTTTGGTACTTGGATCCCCTTCTCTCAACAGTGAAAGTCCACTTGCTACCTTGTGACGACTTGCTATGTAAAACAGATAAAGAAAACAATAGGAATGGAAGAGCCCTTAAATAAAAGGTCTCCATGGTTTCATCACCCCCCCCCCCCCTTTTTTTTTGAGCGTGCAGATTTCCACAAATTTGCGGAGACATACCATGCCTAGCAAACCAACCCTAAAACAAACCATGTTCCTGGTCTGGGGAACACATGCTCCCATTTCCCCCAGATAAGTCAAAACTTAGGAATCTGTACGAACCCTGTAAAATACGTTTTCTGGAGTGATATATCCAGCTGCTGGCAACTGCCGCCTCTGAATATCTATCATTTGATTGGACTAACACCATGTGGACAAGAGGTTTCACTGGATTGACTGATCAATAGGTAATTTTGCATACTAACCCATTTCATTTGACAGCTATCTCTTGACTTTAAATGTAACATGACCAGATGCAGTTTACATTTCATAATGCACTGTAATCCAGCATGCTTTGAACCACTGCAGAAACAGTAACACGGGAACCATTTCAAACTCAATACCACCCCCCACCCCTCCCCCCCAAATAATTAGAGAACATAGCAACCTCTGAATGTCCCATGCTGAGGAACTGGAACATGCAAACAAGCAGCAGAAGTTTTTGAACAAAAACTGGAACAGAAACCACCTGGGGCACAGGTACCGACACACCTGCAGGTCGAACAACAGAAAAGGTATCTGCTTTGAGAGCAACTCCTTCAACAGTGGCAACACTGGGTCCAATCTGTGTACAAGGTGTTGCCCTCACACTGCTGCAATTACCTGGTATTCCAGCAGGCACCACATGCATTCCTGAAGACAGGTCAAAGGGCATTCCTTTCATGTCAGGAAACAGGGTTTTTCTTTTGCTACCAACCCCGTCTCGGCATTTGCTCTGACCCGCAATAGTACTCATATCTTTATCACTCAGACGCCTACAAAGGACCCTCCTTTAGGTGCTAAATAACCCATCTTCTACTCACATCCAATTTCCCCCATACCATACATCACAGCCCAACCCAATGTCACCACCACTCACTGCAACACCTAAAACAGGTTCTCTTCTACTCCTGAGCAAACCATACAGAAGCTGCTACAGTCACATAGCTGACGATCAAACTGTTGCTGCCAAGTTTGACATATATGGTTGTGATGGCAAAAGATTACTCAGATGTGAAGATTTTTCTTTTTATGAGAGATAAAAGGGGGGTGGAGGAAAAGAATATGTAAGCAACAGCATAAGAATGTGAGTGCTTTTATTTGTTTTACAAGATATAGTGCAATATAAATTTCATTTATTGTATTTATTTATGCCACTTTATGTCACAGATTTCTCTGTGTGAAATTCAGGCTGTTCTCCCTGGGGAGAGTGTGTCACCACAAGTCCAGTGCCTTCACATTATTTTCTTTATATCTTTTTCCTGTCTGCAACTGTGTTTCCTTATCAGAGAGGCTTTTTTCTACAGACTTTTGCCAGGGACAACTCCCTTGTTGCCATGGGTTCTTTTACAAAACCCCAAATAATGATGTGTAACACACGGGACCTTGGTTTATCGTCTCACCCGAAATACTAGCACCAGACCACCACTCACGGTCTAATGGATGGGGAAGTTTTGAGCCCAAACGGGATGATGATTATTGCTGTTCACTTTGAACCAAAAATCTAACCCAATGTGAAATCTATACTGAAGAGAATGCAGGAAATGCTCGATGACATAATAGTATAACAAGACTTCTGTATCTGTAATATACATCTTTGTCAACCAGGCATCTGTACTGTCACAATTATTGGCAATTTGCCACAGGTTTTCTTCTGGCTGCAAGAGAACAGACAGAGCAGGAGGAAAAATAATCCCCTCTGGTGTTACCTCAACTGCTTCAGCCTACTGCCACTATCCTTGTCCATCACATAAAACAACAAGAACAAAAAAAGGACTCTTTCCCCATAACTCGGCAAT
This sequence comes from Stramonita haemastoma, assembly GCA_030674155.1. NCBI lineage: Eukaryota > Metazoa > Mollusca > Gastropoda > Neogastropoda > Muricidae > Stramonita > Stramonita haemastoma. The sequence goes on from CM060334.1 coordinate 2,635,249, forward strand.
TCCTATACCCAGGTAAAAAATGTCACTACTTTTGTTATAGTGCCACAGACCTCAGTGTGTTAGCGGAAGACAAGAGTAAAAAATAACAAAACCAAACAACTGAGTGCAGTGAGGTTGCTAGAAGACCACTATCCATCAGTGACAGATAACAAGACTTTCAAAGACCGTCTAGAATCAAGACTTTCAAAGACCGTCTAGAATCTGGAAAAGTACACCACCTGTTTGCATCTAAGATCACAGAGTATGAAGGGAAGACCTCACAGTGTAACACAGCACACTACGAGTATTATAGATAGAGTTTTACAGCAAGTAATCATGGGGAGAGCAGTGGTGTGAGGGAAGGAGGGAGGGAGGGAGGCTTGCTGCTGGCTCACCTTGCCATCCATTGTACCCTCCTTGGTTGCCCCAGCCCTGGTTCTGGTTCCAGCCCTGCTGGTTGTAGCCGCCGTCCTGGTTGCCCCAGCCCTGGTTCCAGTTGCCCTGAGGGCCGCCCTGACCCCAGCCCTGAGGGCCCCCGCCATAGCCACCTGAGTTGCCACCACCACGGCCACCTCCACGCCCAGCAGCACCACCACCACGACCCCCTGTGCCACGTGGCTCTGCCTTTTTGCATTCAACCTGCACACATGTCCTCGTCATTACATTCCTTTTCTCAGGGATGACCGCACATGGCTCTATTGAATATGTTCACCAGTGTTTTGTTTTCCTGTATGAATGATTCATGTTAGTAATTTTGTTTTCAACCGTTTATATGATCTTTTTGACGTCAAGGACAATTGAACTTTAAATTAAAAAAAAAGAAGACTGAAAATCTGGTGAACATATGCAAATATGATTCCATACCCCCCCCCCCCCCCCCCCCCCCCAATAGATCTAAGTTTTATCAAAGCTAAATACTTTGTATTGACTATGATCAGACATCATCTAGGTTTGTAACTAAAATTGTCGAACTTAAATCCAACCCATTAACTGTCACTTAAAATTGCAATGAAAATACTCATATGAATCATGAACCCTTATCCGAAACATAATCACCATTTACCAAAACTACCTAAAGTGTTATAAAAGACATAATATCCCTTAATCTCAAATAGAATTTAAACAAGATATACAGAAATATGCATCCACACACACACACACAATATTTTCTAACCATCAGCCCAAAAATATGCATCCACACACATATAAATAAAATATTTTCTAACCACCAGCCCAAGTTCATTTTACAAGAAATGAGCACGTCATATGAGAAACTAATGTATAATCTGCAGGGTAGCAATTTGTGGCTCCATTTTTTGCATGCCCTTACAGCGCAATTTAATACCCCCCCCCCCCCCCCATTTACGCCTACCAGAGTTTATGTATTATTTTTAATGTGAATTTTTTTTCCTTGGCATACATCTTTCTGCTTTGACTGTTAGATGTCATGCATTCAGGACACCACAGCAAGTTTCCCTGAAAGCAAGGCTTCAACATAAAGCTCCTCAAACCAATGTGTTTCATTTATTTGGATTGGTCTAAATTTTTAGATAAAAATGTGAAACTGTTAACTGCAGTCTCCCCCCCCCCCTTTAATTTTATTCTCTCTTGGGGAAAAAACAAAAACCTAATCGTATTTTGGCCAATTTTACAGCACACAGTTGCTTTTTCAGACTTGTGGTCAAAATCTGATTTTCCGATTGTTCATGTGTGCCATTTCTATGTTTAACAGTACAAGTTAATTCATTTGAGTGAATCTGACAGCCCATGTTGCAGGTTATTCAGTTTCTTAATGCCACCAAATTCTGAGTTTCTTCTAACTTAATGAGATAACAGATTTTATGTTGTTATGGACAATGCTGATCTAAAATGCTTCTTGTCCACTATGAACGGTCAGTTTACACTGGAACTATTCAGCATGTGGTTAAAAACTGTAATGAAATTAATTAATGAACTTGGACATGGTGCATTCTCTCATAATAAACATTAAAAAAAAACCCTTGCACGCACCTTATCTCTACCCTTCACCCCCCCCCCCCGAAAAAAAACTAATGAAGACTAACGTAACCATGCTCACAGAAAATCAATTAATAAACCTTACAGTAGACATGAAACCTCCACAATGCATGCCAACCAGAATTTTTGCTTGCTAGATGCAAACCCTCACCTTTCCTTTCACAAATTCTTATAAAATTTCAGAAAACTGAAGTGCTGACATGGCAGAGTGGAGTTTTCATCACTAAATAAAGAGAAAATGTCCAGTATGAGAAAGAGGCATCACAACACATTCTAACATCACACAACCACCAGCCCCACCCCTCCTTCCCCATATGTATGTGTGGTGGTTTTGTTACAAAACAGGATGTAAGACACACAGAGAAACAATATAGATGATAACACACACACACACATTGGACGAGATGAGATGTTGACTACACTCATTCAATATTCTTCTATCCAAAACAAGAAACTTGCTGAAGCCTCAGGTCTGGACAGAAGCATACTGATGATCGTTTCTTACAAAACCGCGACCAAGCTGATGTCAATTCTGTACTAAGCAACTACTAGTACAATGAATGCTAAGTATTCTAAATATAAAAACCAAACTTCAAAATTACTTGTAACCTCTCCCCCATTTCTCTTAATTGTAATCAATTACCATTAATTTTTAATAGAAAGTAAGATATAATATGTACCCAACAATACTACAAGATTGAGGCGAACACAACAGCAACCCATAATATAAATATCTGCTTGTAATGAGCAAGCATGCTAAAAAATTTTTGTTTAAAAAGTATATGACCTAATACACCCCTTTTGGAAGTTAAGACTATTACAGATAATACTACAATACTATTGAAGTACTAAGAAATCATAGCTTGGTCAGGGTTTAGTGTTGTGTGGTGTGGGTGTATTACTGTATGCTTGCTAACAGAACAGTAACAAACAAAAGCAGTCATGGGACATCCTTCAGGAGAGCCATAAAGCCACAAAGGGGATGTTCTTATACTTAAATGTATACTAAATGCAGCTTTCTCCTTAAATCAATTAAATTTAAACTTTATCATCACCTAATTATCAGGTAAGGTAATTCATCAAATCTTTATAATTTAAGGTACGCTTAAGAACCAAAAGATGAAGCTAAGTAATTTTGCAAACTACCCAAATACTAGTGATTGGGCAAACCAAAATAATAAAACCATCTACTTATTTTTCCAAATAATTACAATATTTTTCAAGTCAAACAAAACGATTAAAAAATCTTTTTCAAATTAAATAAAGGTATCTGTAACTAACAGCAGTAAAGTAATATTTTTCATGTAATTAGTTTTTCCACGCATAATAAGTATGATTATGAATTAATTTGAGACAAGTACTTTACTAATTTCAATAAGCAGAATTACTATGGTATGGAAAAAAGATTATCATCATTCTGAACAGGAGACTGACGGTGCTGCTTCGCGATATTTGATGCTATCATTCCCCTTGTGGTGCTTCCTTGCTGGAATTTTGTGGTGTAAAAACAAGCCCCATGTGAGAAGAGGCATCAAACGCAGAGGTGTAAAAAAGTAACCTGTTTTCCATTGACGTCCACATAATGTTCTCCGCACGCCTGCTCTACGCTGTCCTCATTGTCGAAAGTCAAAAAACCAAACCCTACAGCCAATAAGAATGCATAAAACATAAGTATAATTCACATAGACAAGGCAATCAAAAATTAATCATTCGAACAGTACAAACATTATGTCCCGTACTTCAACGACACACGCTGGAACTCTGCAAATAAAAACAAACAAAGCACTCGACAAATACCCTGTCCTACCAAGAGGTGGCCCAACTCTAATTGCACACATTTGCTTTTGAAATTAAAATTTACAAGAAAAAAAAAAAGGAAAAAAGCCTCCTGAAGACCCCCCCCTATCTACTGATACATTTGCAGAAAAAAAACAACCTGACCTGCATCAGCAAAGCTTATAAGAATGTAGGTGACAGCAAAAATATAACAGTCTGCAAAATGTTTTCCCGTAATCTCTTCATGTTTACCACTTTCCATATTTCTGAGATTTATGCTACAAGCTGTATTAACAGATGGTATACTGCCCTCAGAACACAGCCCCCCCCGCCCCCAATCTTTCACATTTTTTAAAAACCATACTTTCATATACCTTTTATACAATGACATAAACTTCCCCTTCTATGATCCTTTTCTTGAAGAACAACACTTCACCAAAAACCAAAGTTGAAAAGTCCTGAAGAAAACATTTCCCTGAACCTGTTATTTCAACAGATAACGACTTTCACAAGCATCTATTATACACCCCAGCAAATTTTAGATTTGTGAGTTCTCTTCTTGATGTACTATTGAGATCGGCCTTGCATTCGACAGAAGTGGGTCTTTCAACATCACACATCCAATGCTTTGAATAGAGAAATAAAATCTTGCTACATCATCCCATTACAGTGCTCTACAGCAAAGTAATTCATGTCACACAACAGGAAAAGTACTGAATGAAGAGAGCTCAAGGGGTGAGTTCAAGTCAATATCTGCAGACCAGACCGTTCACCATGTCAGAACCTATACTGGCTACTGTTACCGCATTACAAGTAACACAACACGAAGGCAGGTGGTATACACAAACATCTTTCTCTTTGTTATGATGTACTTTGCAGGCTTAATGACACCCAGAGTAGCAGAACACTTTATAAAACCTACTACAGTCAATCCCATTTCCCTCAAATCCATTAGCAGGACACCGACTTGTCTTTTCTGTGCTAGCAGTCATACCCATCATGTTCAAATGGCCATTCTCTCTTTGTCAAATTACATTAATTTCTGTTGGTTTTTTGTGTGCATGCTTTAGAAGAAAACCCTTCTCTTATGACTAACCCGCTACATACAGCCGACAGGACAGAAACACAAAAGACGCTTCACATACACCAACATGAAGGCAACAGCACAGAAACACCACACAACTTGTATCAGCTGATCACCACCAACTTTGATCTGCACAAACAACACCACAATTAAACTTATAATATCATTCATAACACTTGATGATTCAGCCTGGGTTCAAGCAAGTTTTTCCAACCCCCTTCTCCTCTCTGACCTGGCATTAGAAGTGGCATGTGTAGTGGTTTGGTTGAATGTTGTCATGTGAGCATGAAAGCAACTGCTGGGCCAAAGGTACACATAGTTCTAACCCCATCAACCCTCCACGTGAACATGACTGACCCTTATCACCAAGCAGCTGTAGCACAGACCAACTGACAATGTCTCAGCATGGGAACCACTACCAACTATGAATTCAAATTGTGTTCACCACCAACAACTTAAGTACAGCTGAATATATGTCTACAACTTAAAACTATTGTTAGAATTAATCCAGCAGTACTTTCAGTAAATAATACAATATATTGCTGCTAACCTTTAAGAATCTCAAAACAAAATTTGTGACATTTCACCACATAATGAGTCACATTGCACCATAGGTCACATTTTACTTATTGACATATTAATCTGCAATAAAAGGGCTATTTAATAATTTTTTAAAAAAAGATTGAATATCGAACAGTTCTATAAATAGTAGACAAAATGAAAAATTGACAAATTTAGCATTGTTAACATGTGGTCAGTGAGGGCTGGGGTATTTTCAAACAGGTTTCAAAGCAAAAGGAAACAAACCTAGATCTTGATACTACAGAATAAAGTAGAATCGAGGCTAGTTTTGTTTATTATCAATAAAAATCTCAAACTAGTTTTATTATCATAAAAATCTCAAGACCAAAGTCCTGATCTAATCTAGCCAAAAAGTGGGTCAGGTGCAAAGTGACTAATTTCGTGGAGGTCACATTTGGTGGGAGAGTGGGTTCGGGAGGGAGGTGTATGTGAGTAGGGCATAGCCCTCTGAGCAAAAACTTTCGGTTAAGGAGCAAACTTTTAATCTCCTGACAACATGTATTCAGAAATAAATGGTGCACCCTAATTTGAAACTTGAGGACCACAGGTAAAAAAAAAAAAAAACCCACAAAAAACCCCACTTATTATGTCTGCTTTAAATAAAAAAGTATAAAATCAGTAGATAAAACTGTTTCGGCGGGACTACATCCGCTCTCAGTAGGGCTAGTTGGCTACAGAGTGGACGGACACAAATCCATTCAGATGGGGTGATCAATGTAAGTCTTACTTCACTGAAAGAGCATGCACACTGTCAGACATTGCCTCCCTTAGACATAGCTGTCTGCTACTCCAGTTCACTTTGTCATTTGAATGGCACAATACTGTAACATGGCAGCTCTTATTGGAACAGTGATACCAAAATCATAGAGATAAACAACTCTGGTATTCTCATATGTATTGTCATTTAGTGCATCCTGCAAATTAAAAAAAACCCACTGCACAAAGTACAACAATGGCATCATTTTTGCCGCTTCACAGAGAGTAGACCACTGGTACTGCTATTCATAGGGGGGGCGGGGGGTTGTCACCATCCTAAAAATCTAGGTATTTCATAGGCTATAGAACCCCCAGGGAACAAGTCAATAACATATCATACTTAACTATTTAGTAAAAGGCTTCTCTATGTTTCTGGAAATCTGTGGGTTCAAGGCCTTAAAAACACATAACCCTTTACTTGTAAGTGCTTTTAAGGAGTTTTATAGTGTAGGAACCCTGTATTATCTCACAAATGGCTTTTTTTGGGTCAACAAATATTGGCTACCCAAGTCACTAAAATATTCATACTAGTGTTCTTCAATGTATATATACTAATAAATGCAGACCATTACCAATCATGTCCATAAACATGAACCTCAGAAATAGCTACAGATCACAATCATCTAGTAAGATATGCCCATCATTTTAAAACAAAATTGTTACAATACCAGAAATGTTGGAGGTCAGCATTTTTGTAAAGAGTTTCACTGGTATTCATGTCCACAATTTTCACATCAATGAGTCAAATGACAACCACCAGTAACAATTGTAACACAAATCTTGATCAAGCAGGACGGCAGTGTAATGCACTATGCACAGCATACCACTTGGTATGCAAAGCTCATCAATACAGCAGCAGCAGCAGCTCGCATCATAAAGCAGTTATATAGCAACAAGCAGCATCCAATCCTAATCATAAGCATTACAACTTAACGAGAAGGTATCACATTCTAGTACACCATGATTATCTAAACACTGAAAATAACGACCAGTAAAATTTTGAGACAAATATACCTAAAAATGATAGCACTTTCAATGTGGGTAAGCGATGAAAACTATAAAAAAATATCTTTTTAAAGTATGCATTCCAATATTTATGTTCTGACCCAAAATATGCCAAGTAGGTGACCAATGATAAGCATAAAAAACCAAAAAAACACCCACCCCCACTTATACTTGAATACTCTTGTTAAGAAAGGAATGACAATCTATACTATTTTAAGGAAGTTTTTCTGAAAATGTTCCATCAGTACTTTCTGATAAATGCAGTCAAGACAAAAAGGAGTGCTGACCTGACAGACTCATACAACACCCCAAGATCATCCACGCAAGATCTTGCTAAAAATGTAACCATTAAAACCCAACATCTGACTTTATTAATATATTCTGAAAATTGCCATACTTTGGACTGCCAGCTTTTTGGTTCCCTTTCAATGAAATCAAAAGAGGTTACTTACTCTGTGCATGAGTACTTCACAAACAATGTAGTGACAATTATCCATGTACTCCATGTGGGAAGTGAGTGGTCAGATTGCAGCTAGCAACAGCATCACCAAAACCTTTTACGTCATCATACTTCCCCATGAAGAATCATAGGATGAAAGTCTGCACTAAAAAGAGACCCTTTATGATTTTTAAAAAACTTGCAGGGTAAATAACTCAGTCTTGCAATTTCCCCTTGGCACAAACTTTGTACATATACTAAATTATATAACATGAAAAGATCAAGTTAACGTTGAGTATAATTTTTATTTTTCAATAGGATTAAGTAAAACTTTACAATCAATTTACAACTGGACAAGTTTTCACTTGCTCTGAAGATTGACCACCCCCCCTCCCCCCTGTACAAGGTTCCATTATAAATTTACATCAGCATTTTCATTGCTTAGAAAGACCACAAGATCAACTAGATAGTTGTTCACAATGACCAGTAAACTTCTGGAAGTCATTTTCTGATCTAAGTTCCAAGACGACTTGAGGGTATAAATCCAAAGTGAAGACCAGTCAGCATCTGTCCAGTTCCTATGATACATATAGTTATCATCTGCAAAGAATGTGAAAACCCAAATACAAATGCCTGTGATTCTTTGTTATGTCATCATCATTTATCAAACAGACAGGTTTTTTTCTTTCTCCTTATATATTTTTTTAGTTTCACTTCATTTAACTTGAAGCCCTGCTAACCACGAAGGCCATATCTGGGCTGTCAAGTGTATTTTGATGCAACTAACAGTATTACCATTTAATTTTTCCTCGGCACTTGTACAGTTTAGAGACACTTTAAGGGCATGATAAAATATCTAGCATCAATAGCACTTGACGTACCTCTGGATCTTCCCTTCTCATGGTCATACATGATCACGACATCTGTGATCTGCACAAAGAACAGAAGCATCATAATCACTTATTGCAGAATAACATTAAATCAAACAGAAAAAACAGTATGGGAGGTGTGGCGTGATGCAGGGCATTTAAACACAACTGACACTGTGACCTACTACCTGTTCATGGAGAGGACTTGGCCAAAAGAGCTAAAATGAGTATGAATAAAAAAAAAAAAAAAAAAAAAAAAAAGAAAGAAAAGAAACATGCCTGTGCTTCCTGACAGATTGACATGAACTTTGAGGATAATGGTTGCTACATGTTGCATTATTTTGCTTGGGTGTCTGCTACAATGTGTCAAGTTATTAGTTTTGACTGCAATTATCTCTAGTAACCATCATAAAACAATTGTGTGAGTGGTGTTTGTATGCATTCTGTATAAAAACACTGCAATATAAGAAGATGCTTTATGCACTACAAAACTTTATTAAAAACAATACACAAATTCCGATTTTTGTTAACGACACAGATCAAGAGTTCAAGATTCACAACTGAATGAGCGAATTAAAGCTCCCCAACATCAATCATGCCAAAATTACAGGTCCGAAATATCACAACTCTTGAAAAAAAGCAACAACCCAAGATTGCTAATGTATTCAGGTGACCCACTTCCATCACTCTATCTTCTCTAACACCCAACACTGACCCAACCCAGTTTTTCCATAAAAATACTCTATAGAATCCAATGAAAAACTCGCCTGAATCTATGCAGAAACCACTCTGCGGCTGGCAGCCAACACCCCCCCTCCCCCCGCTTAGCGTGCATGCCCAAAGAGAAGGAACTCTTGTTGGCCACATTCTGGTTATAGAAGTTGGGCATGGCAATATTGCACTGTACTGTGGTTCATGAACACTGAACTACTGAGCTTTAGCAGGCTAGCGACCAAGAGTGAAAGGGAGATAAACCAGCAAATCAACAGGTATATTTTCACTGTCCCCTTTTGCTCAAGGTCTTAAAAAAATCACTACCCTAAGCACATTATCTCCAGTCATCTATAGGGCAGCATGAAACACAACAATACTTAATAATGTAGGTCATTAAAGTTTTATGGAAATGTTCTTTCATTGTTATTTATCAGTTTAAAGAAGCGCAATTAGGCAAATCCTTAGAGTACCAAAATGCAGTTTTCTATGGCCCCAAGTCTTACATTTCCAAAGCGGGAGAAACATTCACGGATGGTGTCATCTCCCACATTGTTTGGCAGACCACCAATGAAGATTTTGTTTGTTCGCCCAGTCATTCCTCCACCAAACTTGTTCTGTGTCTGAAACGTCATCAACATTGATTAATATTGTGTTTCCAGGGACACTGATGGAAGCATCGAAACCTAGGGGAAAAAAAATCTGTTCCACATCTGCATCAAACTCATGTACAAGGGCTTTAGATTTATCAGAGAACCACAAGCATATTTAAGGGGATGTGAGGCACTAAATTTTACTTTTTACAATTGGTGAATCAAAATCTAGTTTTTGATATTAACTTATAGTACTATGACTTCTAAATACAAAAACACTATTTGTTTTATGTTAGTGAGCCATGTTGCCATGGAAACCTAGATAAACATCCGCCATCTTGGATTTCTTGGGAATCCTTTTTTACCTATAAAATCAAGTGGTACAGTAATGATTTTTGGCACAAAGGTACATTATAGATGTATTTATGGGCAGACAGTGAGATTTTTTTCAATATGTTTATTGTTAATTTTTTATAATTTTTTTTTAAAAAATGGACATTTTATATGTGTGGTATTATGTAATCTGCTCTAATAACAGAAAAGATACTTATAAAATTAAAAAAAGCAGACTGTCTGCCCATCAAGAAGACAATAATGTACAAATGTGCCAAGTTCCATACATTTCTGACAGACAGTTTCTGAGAAATTTTTCTCCCAAAATGCATGTGATGCAAAAAACACAAAGTGGAGAAAAAAGAGGAAAAAGAACACAAACATGTTCAGACCACCATATATTACTCATAGCCTTGTTGGAAAGCTTCAATTCACTCATCCAGCCTTGTAGCAACATGAATAGAGAATCAGAGCACCCCTGTAGCATAGGTTGGGCCACTTTCCAGCACCATCAGCTCCTCTACCTCTTCAGTTTGGCAGCTCTCAGAGTGTCGCGCCTCTTGATCACACTGGCCCCCTGGTACCTGAGGCTGTTCTTCTCCCTCTCCTGCTGTCTGGATGCCCTCAGCCTCTTCATGTGCACACTTACATCAAATCTAAAGCAACTGGCAGTGTCTTGGGCAGAAGCAGGACCAAAGTTGAACTCATGGATGGCTGTCAGACTGCAAAGAGAACTCGCCGGCATGATGTGAGCTTGTCCTTGGAACAACAAATTCCACAAGGCTGTTCAGGTACCCCTTGAGTCTTGCCAGCACCACATCTTTGAAGCAGCTGCATATTTGTTATTCTCTCATAAACAGGCATGAGGTAGATATGCTGCTTCTCATAGTTCAGGGGTGTTGTCAGCTCACTGAAGGTATCACAGCTTGTCGCGTTCCATGGAGCACACCCCAGGACTGCTTCAAATTCCATGTGTGCTCATGAATTGGATCAAGATATAATGATCTAGATGTAACATTTTCTTTTTGGAGCTCTGTGTGTGTGTGTGTGTGTGTGTGTGTGTGTGTGTGTGTGTGTGTGTGTAGAGGTAGGTAGGTATGCATGCATGCACACATACACATACACACACACATATATATATATATATATATATATATATATATATATATATATATATATATATATATATATATATAATATAGAGAGAGATATATATATACATATATATAACATAACATAATACAATATAATATAATATAATAATAATATGCTAGTGTGTTTGTGTACACTTGCATGGAGAGTATACTGTAATCTAGTATAATAAATTTGTTCAAACAATAAAGCTGATTTCTACTCCATATTTATTTCAGCCTATATCCTTTTGTGAAACTTGTTCATTAACTCATGAAGTTCTCTCCAATAAACACAACAATATATTCATGTTTTGTTTCAATAGAATTACAGGTAGAAATAAATGAAGAAAACTGTCTCTCTCTCTCACACACACACACACACACACACACTCATGCACACACACACACACACACACACACACACACACACACACACAAATATAACACCTAAACTTGTTTTACACCCCCTATGCCCCCTACAACTTGCTAACTAGTGAAACACAACACACATTGAATACACAGAACAACTAACCCATGTGGTTTCTTTACCTCTGTTCTGAAGCCAAAAGTTTGTTTACACTGGGAGCAATTTCTGCTCATTACAGTTACCAGATAGCTCTGAACTGGCATTTGGAAACTTTTTTTCACAAACTGCCTGATATGGTTCATGTTTGAGCGGAATACAAGCTTTCTTGCTTAGCAAAACACTCACAGTACGCGGCGATGCTGTCAGCGAAGCAGACGAAGAGATTACACTTTTAGAACGCTGTAGCACTAAGTCAGACTCGGCACTGATTCTCAGCAATTCGTCCGTTTCCTTCCATGTTTTGCACTGCCGAGCAAATGCAAGGTGTTTTTCTCGACTCGGCTTGCATTTATGAGCCAATTGAAGCCTTTATTTCTTCAAACGAGTCATTTTTCTGCTTGAAGCGGAGGTACGAACTCGATGTAAACAGCGGCCATTTTGCGTCACGTGACCCGATTCAGCTAACCGGCCGTCGTGTTTTTGAATCGCTCTCTATATATGGAAGTTGCCGTCGATATGCTAATCGACTGAAATGACGTATAGCTCGTTGTGAATGAAAGTTCGTAGTAGAAGCTCTTCGGAATAGTGTAGGGGAGACAATCTAGTTTCGTTTGGTGTATGATACGTCATACTTTGTGAACTAGAAATGCATGTTGCTAGGGCATAAATGTCGGCATTTTCACGCATTTTTCGGAATATAAGAACACAAACTCGGTTGGGTTAGGTTAGTAAAACGTTTTTTAATTGCATAAAGACAATGTATTTGTAAAATTTAATTATGGCATATGAAAATATACATGTTATAGAGTGTAAATTTGGAAAAATCTAAAAATAGCCAAAATGACCCAAATTTAGCATACTTGGGTGCCGCACATCCCCTTAAATTGCAAAGCCAGAATAAAACAAGCATATCTGTAACACCAGAAATACTGATTATTGACGATTTTCAGCATACACTCCAACTTTAGGAGTTTAACCTTTAGCCCTTTGCTATCTTTGGGGACCAATTTCCCCTGCACTGGCAAATTTAACTTTTTTTTTCATACAGAAGTGCTTGGCTTCAAAGAGAATTTAGAGTTCTTTGAAATTATGATACCAACTTGTCAGCAATTTCTACCTCACATACCTTTGGAGTAGTTCCCCTGGCATTACAAGCTTTGGCGTCAACCTGAAAAAGGAAAACATCAATTGATTTCAGTCAGAACGAAGCATAACCAATACATGCTACTTCATCTGTCACTGTAAGTTCCTTCTGCTCTGTCAAACGCTTGCCTTGCGCTTCTTTGGGCTACAATTTCTATGCTACAGCACAAAAAGGAAACGGTAAGCATTACTTCCCTTTTGAGAACATACTGGTAAACTGGAAACCCAACAACATGGGATGGAGCCGTTTTGAATAAACCTTTAGGGTGAGACCCCTGCATATCACAGTACAAAAACAAAATACTTCACTAGAACACAGTACTTTAGCAAATCATACAAGACTAATACTCAATTACAAAAAAGCATAGCTTTAGAAAAATTAGAAACAAAAACTGGTCAGTTGCACCAGACAAAATAGGAGTGAAAACTAGAGCTATGGTCACCACGTACCGTTCTGCCATCGATGACGTGGTTCTTGGAGGACAGAATGACTTGAACAGTAGAAGGGTCCTTGAAGGACACGAAGCCAAAGCCTCTGGATTTGCCTGTTTGTGGGTTCATCATCACAATGCAGTCTGTGATCTCCCCAAACTGACCGAAGTAACCTTGCAGAGAATCTGAAACACAGGACAATGTTCATGGGATTCAGCACACAGGTCAACAGACACTAAAGCCTAGTGGGGAAGCAGACTTAATCATATGGGCTGATGAGACACCCACCATACATCCTCAAAGTAGTAGCGCAGCTACCTTCATGGTGATTAAAAATGGTAATGTGTAAAAAATATCACCATTGGGGAAACTCGGAGCTGTAGCTGAGGAACAATGATAAGTTCAAACAAATCCTTCTCCTTTCAAACTGCACCAACATGCTCACTGTACTTTTCTCAAACATCTCCATTATTAACACACACAGCTAAACATTTTTCGAGCTTATAATAATAATACAATTTATATAGCACTGAATCTTGTAAAGCAAACAAATCAAAGCGCTTGATTGGAAAGTCATGTGTATGCAATCAGTCAATTTCACAAACAAAATTAACAAATGACATGTAGACTACACACACAGCAAGGTGATGGAGATGGTGGAGACAGAGTAGGAATACATGCGAGGTGTTATGATGGAAGAAGATCCTAGGTAGGAAATAAGTGTTTTTAGGTTTGCTTTAAACGTGTCAAATGAAGGATTTTGGCGAAGGGAGATCATTCCAGACAGATGGACCAGAAATAGTGAAAGAACGACGTCTGATACTGGATTATTTGAACCTCAGTATTTAGAAAAGTACATGGTATCTGCAGCAGAACGGAAGGAACGAGGAATGTAGGTAAAGACAGAGATAAGAAGGTGCAGTCTTGAGAAGACATTTGTAACAGAGGGTATCAATCTTGTACTTTACTCTGTGTGACAGGTAACCAGTAGAGAGATTGCAAGTGAGGAGTAACATGTTCAGATTTTTAACTTTCTTAGGACAAGTCAAGCTGCAGAGTTTTGAGTACATTGAAAGAAGTGGATAGATGCTGGTAAACAAGCTTAAAGTGAATTACAGTAGTTCAGTGAAGAAAGTATGAGAGAAGTGACAAGCTTAGATGATGGTCAGTTGACATTCTTGAGAATCGCACTAATATGCCGCAACAGATAGTTGCAGGACTGACAAATTTGGGTGATCAATTTTTGCATAGTGTTTTGTCAATAACAACACCTAGATATTTCACAGAGGTGGACAGAGGAAGTGAGAGTACTGCCAAAATCTATTGAAAATGTCATGGAGGAGAGTATGTTTTGTCACTGGCAGCATGGCTTCAGTTTTATCAGCATTCAGCTGTAACTTGCTCATGGCTTTCTCATTCCATGATCTAGCCATCTTTATATTCTGGTTAAAAAAAAAGAAGTCAAAACACTCAGATGATATACACAACTATGTGACTTCTTACATCAGAATTATTAGCGATCTTTTTTAAAATGTTGCTTAACCCTTTGCTTGGCACAACGCCCCAAAGCGCCCGACCCTGTCCTTGGGCAAAACGCCCCAAAGCGCCCGGCGACATGACCGTCACTTCAGAGCGATCATACATTAGAAATTCCCGCCAATCTCGCTTCAAATCTCGTGAATATAGAAGCCACGAGACTGCCCGCGAGACTTCCGCATGTTTATTACAAATGGCGGCGATTGGAGTGAGTTTGTTGCAAGTTTTGGAGGAAAAAAATCGCAAATTTTTCCAAGATGGATGCTATCTTCGAACCCGACATTTACGATCGTTTTTACAGCTTCCATGCCGAAAATATGACGCTGTGAGATGTGTATCTAGGCTCAAATATCGATGTAATCGATCATAGTAGTGTGTGCACTTCTGAGTTTGTTGACTGAAGTGAGAGAGACGACTTTGACTACGGCGAAGTTCGAGACGAAAATCGATCGTCAAATCTAACACGGCCGATACGCGTTTTGAATTCTACTCTTAGATTTGGGGAAATTATCGTGGATTTCAAGTTCGGCAATGGTTCAGAACTTGATATATTTTGTTATTTGGTTGCTATTCGGGATTTTGATACGGTAGCGGCTCAAACTTAAACGTTAAGCTGATCGCGATCATTGGTAAACAAAAATGGCGATCGTCGGAATGTTCGATGTGTTCGTGCACCATTTATAAAAAAAACTAAAAAACCAACAGTAGGTTGAAAATATCTTTTCTATAATTGTTTCTTAATGTTTTAGTTTTTATTTAATCAAAATCCATGCACGCATTCTAAAGTTATTGCAACGCTAACTGTAACACACACAAACCAATCAATGACTTTGTGTGTTTATGCATTATAATTCTAAAAGAAAATAAAAATAATGACAAAAAATTGGGTATTAGCAATTTCTTTATTCATTTCTGCATCTTGCTGTTTTTATTTCATCAAAATCCACCTGACCATTGTAGAGTTATTGCATGTTAAATACATACACCCACTCACAAGCCATCCACCTCCATTTTCTCTGCCCGGCAGGAAGGTGACAAATGATTTTGCTGTGCCCAGCAAAGGGTTAAAACACCTTACACTTCAACACATTCCCCCCCCCCCCCCCCCCAAAAAAAAAAACCAATTTGAAAAAATCAAAATCTCACCTTGATCTGTGTCCCAACTCAGACCTCCCACAAAGATTTTTCTGAAACAATCATCAAAACATCCTTGTTTCGTTCACCAATATTTGCTTTTCGCATAATACTATAATATGGGGGCGGGATAGCTCAGTGGTCAGAGCGCTTGCTTCCCCTTTAGTCAAGTTAAGCAGCGTTGAGTGTGGTTACCAGTTGGATGGGTGACAGTTTGCACACCTTGGTTTCAGTAGTCCCCCCAGTTCACCCAGCTGTAAATGGGTACTGCCCTCAACATGCTGGCCACTAGAGAAGCTGAGGTCTAACACCTCGCTCCCCTAAGACCACCTAGGTTGTGGGACACTTTTTTTTTTTTTAAAAACCTTACTATCATACAACACTAGACATTCATTAACTTTTACAATTACAAGGTACCCTGAACTTGCACAGAAAAGACACACACATGGCAACCATGATGGCACACTTGTCACTCAGAGATGCAGCCTTTGTTAATTTTTTTAAATGCCCAATCCCTGTGGTAAATCCGTAAGGATGCAAGAGGCCAATCAGTAGAAAAAATAGCATTCTCACCTTCTGGAAATTCTGTGCTTGGAATTGTTCTTCCTATCCCTCTTTGTTTTCGCCTTGATTCTTCAGGTCACCTCTATTATCCGCCTTCTTGGTCTATTCTTATGTCTTTGTTCCAGAAAGACAAAATTTTGTGCCCACACCAAAGTTGGATGCTCTGGGCCTGACTTGCCAGGCACTTAAAACAGCAGTGCAATGTATTTTTGCTTTGAAAACATATGACAGTCAATAAATTGAATAATGACTGCCTAAGTGCAGAGAGCGTTCAATGAAGCTGAACAAAGAGGTACACAGTACAACACAGTGTATGTACAAGCGCTCAAGGAAAACATGGTCCCTGGCAAAATTCTATGGTAAAAAGCCACTCTTGCAGCACAAAGTCCCCATAGGGTTTATCATTATTATGCAGATGAAGGGGGAAAACTTGTTAATTAAGGGTGGTACTGCCATTATTGATGGCAACACAATTGTACTGTTCACTGTTCTAAGGGGGGGGGCGGGGGGGAGGGGGGGGGGCAACAATTTTATTTTTAAAAATCTAGTTGAGAAAGCTGCCCTTCCTTTCAGTGATACCCATTCATACAATATCATGAAGTTATATTTTCTTGCAGTAAACCACATATTTTCTTGCAGTAAACCACATCACTCACAATATGGATCAGCTGCCACAAGTCCAGGGCCATTCAGCCTAAATCGGGAAACACTAAATTGTTTTTCTTCCACGAGACCATCTTACCAATAACGAAAATGTGACTGCGGCTGTAAGGCCTATCCTAGTATTCAACAAGCATTCAATTAAAAAATATTTTTTTTACGAAAACGGGTGGCGATTTCGGAATAACGATGCCTTTACATATTATATGGTCTTTGTTCATCAAAGAGGCGCACGTGTGTGACTTTTTGATGCCAACGACAATGTTCAAATTCACTGCGTTTCGGCCAAATCGTACCCGGAAAATATAATTTAAATCTAGAAATGTATGAGTATGACATGCTAATCGATCAACTGAATGGGTCCATTTTTCTATTGGTTTAAAAAATGACATTGCGTGAAAAAAGACGTGAAACAAAAATAATCGCAGGTTAAGAAACAATAGTCAAGTTTTATTTAGGGTACGCAAAAGGTATAAAATTCAAAATGTGCAAATTGCTGCTTCTACAATACAAACAACAGTGAACCACTTATGTATCCAACAGGTTCGACTAGGCCTAGGCCCCTAGCCTCGTACCACCTTTGTCGGCCATGATTCTTACACACGAGGCATGGTGAACCGTTTAGCCGGTTTTTTAAATTCACAAGTACAAATTTCGTTACCGAAATGAGTAAATAAGATATTGAAATTACGTACCCGGGTTCTTCTCTTCCGCCCATGTTGATACTTGTGTTATGTAAAAAGCCGAGATAACTTCGTAAAACGTTTTAACCTATGCAGCTCTCCGTGATCGCGAGTTTCTACCGAAGATGGCGTTGGTGCAAAAAGGACAGATTCATCTAGAGCACGTGACACGTAAAGCGCCCTCTCGTGGACCGACGGAAACTAGGCCTAGGCAAGACTACTTTCTACAGGTTCAAATAAAAGCAAAAGTACTGTTATTATCTGCTCTTGCCTGCACAACACCAGCAATAAAGCAGAATATCGGTACCAAATGGCATAAGATTTTTCATAATAATAATAATAATAATAATAATAATAATAATAATGATGATGATGATGATGATGATGATGATGATGATGATTATAATGACGATAATAATAACGATAATCACACGGTCCGAAAGGTTGCGGCTTTAAAGATTTATTCTATTTAATTTCTTCTTCTTATTATTGATTTTTTGTTCATTGCTAAAGCTCCGAGGTTTCCCAATGGTGAATTTTTTTTGTGTATGCGACCGTTTTTGCCCACCATTATGGTTGCCGCATTCCGATTTTGTGGATGCTGCCTAAACACACCCGGATTGCAGCGTGTATGCGTTAAAAAAAAAAAGTCATCAGTTCTTACCAGCATGAATGGCTTACTCTTCCAAAAGGCAGAACAGATTTTAACGTGTCCGCAAAATATTTTGCCTGCGTTCACAGACAGAGCCTCTGTTTATAGTCTTATCCGAAGGACTTTTGCGGGAGTGGAGTCCAGTACTGATGTTAACTTCAGGGGGAAAAATATCCCATTGAACGGGTACTTCGGTGGCTGCTCGAACGTTAAACCTGGACTCGATTAGATCCTGGGCCGTCAAATCGCGAGCGCTCTGGACTAACCACTAGTCCCCCCCCCCCCCCTCCCGACCTAAAAGAAAATGCCCCCAAAGCTGGGTGGGAAAAAAACAACACTCCTCTGCTTGATTCAACTGAACTCCAGTTAACATCAAATTAAGTTGATGCCGATGACCCAAAAACAATATTCGACTTTTCACACCTGTGAAGAATTACTGTATAATATAACAAGGATTGTAACCAGTAATCTGCTTCCTACATTTCTCGATACGCTGCAGTAGGGAGATAATACCAGACACAGCGTCCTGACCTTTGTGAATGTACAGCCCACTTTCCCAGTCTGCTTCATTAAACAACATTTTATTCATTTGGAACGAAATAGCACCAGTTACAATTAACAGTTTTAACAAATACAAATTTACACACACACACACACACACACACACACACACACACGCGCGCGCGCGCGCGCGCGCGCGCTCGCACACGCACACACATAAAGGTTATGTAAAAATGTTTAAGAAATGAATCATAAATCCGATCAGCCATGCTGAGATTGAAAAGCATCAGTGCTTTCTGCTCACCCTAAAAACTTTACATGCTATGTGGAAGAGGGGAGGAGAAGGAGACTTATGTTCATGAAAGCGTATGTGATGTAAAGTCGTTCGGAGGAGACTATAAACTGAGGCCCCGTGTGCGAACTCACGCAGAGCATCTTGCGCACACGTTAAATCCTGTTCCGCTTTTCGTAAGAGTAGGCCATCGTGTGCCGGTGGGAACAGATGACAAGATTTACAAAACTGCACACACACACAGGGACTGGATGTAAAAAAAAAAGCATATAAGTGCTCTTATTCCATTATCCTCGATATAAAAGATTAAAATGAATAAATAAATTAATAATAAATAAATAGATTAATAAAAATATATATGTAAACACGCGTGCAATCTGCAAATTAAAATTCAATGGATAAGGAAAAAACCAAATGGCTGACCTGATGGCTAGATTGATGATTAAAAAAAAAATTCTTCATGCATTTTCTCTTACCCAGTTCAATATGTTTTAGCATAAACTTTTTTGTTTTGTTATTTTTAATTGCTGTTATTGATGGGATCGACAGCACTATTATATCTATATTGTTGTGGTTAGTGGTTATGGTCCTTTCATTTTATTATTATTTTTTTTTACGTCCGCAGGGGGTTTATTTGTTAGTTTAATATTTTTTTTCATTATTATAATTCTGTTTGTGTTTTCCCCTTTACTCCCTAATACCCCACCCCTCCCCATCCGTTCCAACCCTTTCTTTTTGTTATTGTTGTGTTCTTGTTATATCAGTGGTGATGGGTGATTATCACAGTTTCATTCTTGTGTTTGTTGTTGTTTTTTCTTTCTTTTTGACTTATGATATTTTTCACTTTTTATAAATAAAGTATGATCTTGAAAGTATTGGGATATTGTAACCTGATATAATTTGTTTGATTAACATTATTATTATTATTATTACTTTTTAAACTGTAAAGAAAATAGTGTAGGCGATGATTATTGTAACCTGATATAATTTGCTTGTTTGATATTTTATGATCTTTTTAAACTCTACATATATGCACGCGCGTACATACGTGCTTGTGTGGGCGCGCGCGCGCGCGTGCGTGCGTGCGTGCGTGCGTGCGTGCGTGTGTGTGTGTACTTGTGCGCGGGCGCAAATCACGAAAACGCGAACAAAGGGAAACAACCACGACAAATGTCTTAAAACTGAAGGAAGTTATTCTCCTTTAACCACAGGACGTTCAAAACGGCAGTAACTTGACAGGAACGTCAGTGTTCCTTCAAACTTGAATTGATTTGTCTGACGAAGCATGCCATAAGTCTTGCATAGATCTACCAATCAACTAATGAATGAATGAATGAATGAATGAATGAATGAATGAATCAATGAATCAATCAGG
>CM060334.1:2666022-2673522 GCA_030674155.1 Stramonita haemastoma
TTAATACAGGTCAAAAGTTTCTCATGTCTAACAGAGTCAAAGGCTTTTTTAAAGTCCACAAAAGCAACATACAATTTTTTGCCTTTCTTGGACATACACTTTTGGACAATTGAATACAAATTAAAAATCTGATCTACTGTAGAATATCTTTTCCTAAAACCTGCTTGGTTTTCACAGATCAATTGATTACTTTCTAGCCATGAATATAATCTTGTGTTCAATATAGAAGTATAGCATTTAGATAAGATGCTCAGTAGTGAGACACCCCTATAATTATCTACAAGCTCTGGATCTCCTTTCTTATAAATTGGAATAATAATGGCTTTAGACCAAATCAGTGGATATATACCTTTATTGAAGATAGCATTAAAAAGCTTGAATACAAACTGCTTGACTTCACTACTTCCATTTTTTAGCATTTCTGCAGTGACTCCATCAATGCCACATGCCTTACCAGATTTTAGTTTATGAATAGCTGCATTTATTTCTCCTTCTGTGATCTCTCTGTTTAATTCATGATCATTTCTTCTAACAGATCCACTTCTGTGTACATATGGTTATTAAATACAACTTCATTGCTTTGAAATACCTCTTTAAAATACAAAACCCACTCTGTAGAACTTATACTATTTGTCACTCTATCCTTATTGACACATCCCATACTTCTGAGCTCTTTCCAGAACAGTGCTGAATTTGAACTATTATTTGCCAGATATTCTACCTTTTGTCTTCTAAATGTTTGACGTTTGGTTTTTAATAACTGTCTATATTTTTTCCGTGCTGTAACATAAGTTAGTCTGTCTGTTTCGTCTTTCGTTTTTCTAAATACATTCAAGGCTCTTCTACTCTCTTTCTTACCCTGATGACACTCATCATCAAACCATCTTGATTTTTTACTCTTACAGGTATGTTGTCTTGTGAGCATACAACTGCCTGCATCCTTTAGGCATTGTGTAAATTGCTCCAGAGCATTATCTATGTCACTGTCAAGTAATTTTAAGGCACTAACAATTCTATTCTGCATGGTAAGGCTGTTAAGTGTTTCAATAAATTCATCTTTTTTATCATCTTTCCATACAAGTTTTTCCCTTACCCTATGTTCGTCTTTGTCTGTTTGTTCCACACTTTGTTTGGTCACATCAGTTTCCAAGTCAATCCTCATAACAACAGGCAAATGATCTGACTCTGTAATGCTTTTTATATCTACAGCTACATTATCCACAGATGCATACCATTCACAAGACATGATAAAATAGTCAACAGTGCTGGCTCCTGAAGGTGAAATGTATGTATATCCGTCATCAAAGGCATGTTCACACAGACCATTCAAAATTAAAAAGTCAAACATATTACATATCTCAAGCAGCTGATTGCCAAACACATTTCTTTGTTTATCTTGTGAATTTCTAAAATAAGCACTTGCAACATACACTGTTTTAAACTCCCAATCAAGTTCATCATCAGAAAAAGAAATATTTTCACATGCTGTTCTTGCATTCAAATCTCCAGTTAGTAAAACATAAAAATCATCATTCGAATCCTGCAAGTCCAATATGCACTGCTCTAGCATTTCCATACCATAGCCATTTTGGTGATGGTTCCAAAACATAGAATCATACGGAGGAATGTAAACACAGATAAGCAGTACATTTTTATTAGTATGTAATAGATCCTTTTGAATGTTAAGCACAACCATATTATCATATCTTACATCAACCTTTTCAACGTAGCAGGCATACTTCTTTCTCACCATAACAATCACTCCACCAGAATAACGGCCCTGATGTGACAGTTTCTTGGCCTTTGATGTAGATATAACAAAATCACTGAAAAGTGGTGATTCGAAATCAAAACTTATAAATGTTTCTGTTAAACATTTGAAATCATGTAGCAAGAGAAAATTAACAAAATCATTATTTTTTAACTTTTGTAATAAGCCATTAACATTATAATTGACAAAATCAATATGTTGTGTATGTACATTATTTACAAGCATATTTGTCTGCTTTTCAATGGCTTTATTAACGCAGCCAAAAAGCTGTCTTTCATTAGTTTTAGATGGAGATGATCTTCCTGTGGCCCGGCCAATGTCCTATTTTTTGGAAACAGGGGCTCCCGATTGAGCAGGCTTTCTTTTGTCACGCGAGGCCACTCCACTCTCATGGGGATGTTCCCCCACTGAAACTCTCCTGAGAGAGTTCAGGATGCTTGATTGGCTCATTGACCTGCGTGATTCTACATGCGTGCTTTGTGCTCCTGCTTGTTTCTGAGAGGCAGCACGCCTGGTAGGCCTCGGCTGCCTCCCTTTTCCTGATGTCTGGGCGTTACACAGGCTTTCAGGTCCTGCCTTACCCTGCTCTGTTGCTTCCACCTCTCTCTGTGAGTCTGCTTCCTGACTATTGCCGAGGTCTGACTGCCTATGGACTGTTTTGCCATCATTACCTTTGCTTTTTACATACAGTGAAACCTCATTGTCACCCTGGTTTTCTACACCCTCCACTCTGTCACTTTGGTCTGCAGCATCAGTCAGTCTGTCAACGTTATCTTCAGTCAGTTCTTTTGACTCATTAATCTTTGTTGTGTCTTGGTCAGAGTCTCTAATGTTTGGTCCATGTTCGTCAGGACCATGTTGGTGAGAGGTTTCCATGTCACACGTCACCTTTTCTTCAGTCTCGTCATCTGTAGTTTTGTCACCAGCAGTCTGTTCTTCATCCCTGAATGAGAGAGAAAAACTGCTATCTTTATCCCCAATATCTTCCTCATTTCCATCATTTTCACACCTGTCTGTATGTTTCTGTGAGTCATTATGACTGCTATAACACTCCCCAGCAGCCCCATAGGTTGTGTGTACGTCGGATATTTGCATATTCTTGCGATGATCTTGACGACTAATTGTCCCACTCTCAGAGTTATGCCTTAATCTATCATGAGTTGCTCCAGTTCCTTTAAGGCATTGGTCTTTGAAAAAACACAATCCGTTTGTGTTCAGGTGCTGGAAAGTTCTTTTCCTCCTCACTGTATACTTGAGGGGCTGGTATAACTGGTCTCTGATCAGAATTATGGAAATATCTTTGTTGATTCTTGACATGAAAAGAGTCTCTGGAATTGGCTGAAACTCTGTATTCTGCATCATCACTCCTTGAGACAGCGTTCCCAGGTTTCTGTTGTGAGGCCCTGCCAGAGTAAGATTGCCACTGACGTCTGGCATTTGGTGGAGGAGCCTCAGACTTGTCTTCCCTTGATTGAAGTGGAGATGGCCTGTAGAGTCTGGCTGGCTGGCTCCTGCTAGAGTTTGCAGTTGACTGGTTATTGAACCAGCTTCTGTCACGTCCTCTCTGCCTGCTGTGTTGAAGATGTGGCCAGTCTTCTGTTTGCTGAGCTGATCTTGCTGAACTCCGTTTCTCCTCAGGAAACCTTTGTCTTGGCTCTTGTCTGTCCCTGATCTGTAGTTTTCCATTATAGAAATAGGCGATTTTGCCCTGGCTGCGATAAAAGTCAATCAGCTCTTTTTGTCGTGAGGTGAGGTCAGAAGCAACACTGACCCCATTTTGTCTGAGGTCATCTCTAAGACATGAGTCTCCCAGTACAGCCATTTTGTCAGACCACCGAGTGAACTGCACCCGGATTGGTCGAGGTTCACTTCCTTGCTGCCGAGGTTTCCCCAGTCTAAATGCTTTTACAATATCATCTGGATGCCAGTAGGTTGCTGGGTTAAAGGAATTTAGAAGGTCTACAATGGTTTGGGTTGTAGAAGTCCTGTCCTCATGTCGATGTTCTTCTATATTGAAGAACACTACATTGCAGGCTTTTGCATCTTGTTCGATCACTTCTAGGTTTCTTTCAAGCTTGTCCAGTCTATCAAGTATAGTGCGCCTGTCTTCCATGAGGTCTTCGATATTCTCTTTGTTTTCTTCTACCACTTCTTTTAACTCACCCACATCTCTTGTAAGGTGTGATATGCTGTTGTCTAGTATTTTGAATTTCTCTTCAATTGTTGTTTTAATGCTGGCAGCATGATGTTGCAGTTCTTGCTGTATGTGAGCAAAACGCCAGTCCATAAACTGCAGCATATTTAATTGAGGGTGAGAAAAACTTTCCTGTGCCATTTTTCAGGTGCCTGTGCCTGTGTGTTTCCAGTAAACAATGCCAATGTCAGGCGCCTGTGCCTGTTTGTTTCCAGTTAGCAGTGCAAATGTCAATGACACAATATGTTGTAAAACACAAGGTAGATAACAAAATTCATGGCCAAATTCCGATAGAATATTTTGAAATCCAACCAGTGAATGTTCGTGTGCCTGTGTGTAGGGTGCACCACTACTTTCAAAACACACCCACGTGCAGCCCACACAGCAGTGGGGGAAAGTCAGCCACACACATGAGCTCTGTTTACAAATACTGCGTCAATTATTTATACAGTTTATCAACAAGGTTGAAAAATATGAATTACTAACCAACTACTGATTTTCAGCCTGGTCCATTCTCTTCAAACGATGAAGTCACCAACAACCCACATGTATGCAAAAAATCATAACCAACTATACCCTGTAGACTTGCAAAATTCACAAAGAACTGGAGGGAAAGCAACACACGTCCTCCTTCTACTTGCACCCACGAGCCGACCCGAGAGAGAGAGAGAGAGAGAGAGAGAGAGAGAGAGAGAGAGAGAGAGAGAGAGAGAGAGAGAGAGAGAGAGAGAGAGAGAGAGAGAAAGGGGGGAGAGAGAGAGAGTATGTGTGTGTGCGCGCGTCTGTGTGTGTGTGTGTGTGTGTGTGTGTGTGTGTGTGTGTGTGCGCGTGTGTGTGTATGTGTGCGTGTGCATGTGCGCGTGCGCGTTGTAAAATCAGTAAAAAATATGGGCACATATATAAGAATGAAATGTCAAAGGAAAGGTTTATACCCTCCAAGAAATTAACGAAGTCAAAAACGTTAACGCTACAAGTGGGAATTTGATATTTTTGTATAATCAGAAGATTTAAAAAAAAAAGAAGACAAAAGACAAGACAAAGACAAGACGAGACAAAACAACCTAGCATAAAAGTAATTAATTAATATAAGATGCACTTAATATTCAGCAAAAAGAGAAAAAAACCAACAAAAAATAATAGGGAACAGGAAAACAAAGTAGCACACACAACAAGGCCCAGAACTTTACAGAAAACAACATTCTTTACATCTCCAGCATTGGAAGATGAACACAACAGCAGACAGACCAAAAAAAAAAAAAAAAAGGGGGGAAAAATCCATTCCAATATAGTGTCATAGAATCACACTAACAAGAAAGACAACCAGCATTAAGGTCGCTAAATAACATCAAAACAACGGGAGAAAAAAACCCCAACAAAACCAAACCATGCTGACAAATAAGCACGGGACAGCAAACATCAAAACTACCACAGACATCTCAGATGACACAAAGGCTGTCTGTTGTTGTTGTTGTCGTTGTTGTTGTGCGTTCCCCAGCTTAACACTCTGGGGGTCACCCAGAATGTCCACTCTGACTCACTCACTCATCCCACCTGGGAATCACTGTGAGATTGAAAGTGCGCTGAATGAGAATTTTGCGTGTATGACTGTTCTCAAGTACCTCGCCATATAGGCAGCCATATTCCGACTTCAGAGGAATTGTTCTCCTTAAACGGAGTGTGCAGGTTGTTATGTTAAGAGCTTGTCACGGCTGAAGGCAATCTCAGCACAACATTTCACAATATTACATTTTAATGTAGGCCTTGGCATTTAGCGGACATCAATACCTGACACAGCATCTGGCCTGGGCCACAAAGGTGGTCTCATTCCTTAAGGCAGCATAGTGGTTAAAGCAGCAAAATCGTGTAGTATTCGCAGCTGAGGCGTGGGTTCGAATCTCAACTGGTGTTTGCATGAGATATTGCTTACTGCTCCACTCCCCAGAAAGTCCTGTGGGGGGAAGCTATAACCCAAGTTTCAAAATCCTCGCATGCAGAGCCTCTCGCACAACATGAGCATCCCGTCCCCCTTTCACACCAGAGCGGGCCAGCTATGAACGGTGGCATGAATGATAAGAGCATACCCAGCATGCATCCTGCTACTTGGGGAAGAGGCGGACTCCGCTATGTTCAACACACCCAAAACATGCTGCCAGAGAAAAAAAGCCTCAGTGCAGAGTTCCAACAACTCTGTAAGAAGTTGAAGGAGAAGTCAAGTCAATTCCAATGAGATCACAGACGACATAAAGACTGTTTCATTTCCATCCGATATCCACAAAGCAAAACAAAAAGCTTTTAATAGCCACTCCATGAACAAGAGAGAGAGAGAGAGAGAGAGAGAAGAGAGAGAGAGAGAGAGAGAGAGAGAGAGAGAGAGAGAGAGAGAGAGAGAGAGAGAGAGAGAGAGAGGTGACAAAAATCTTCCAAGAGAACGAAAGGGGAAATGAGGCCATGAATTAAACAGATTGCTGGATTTCTTTCCTTCCTTCCTCCTTTCCTTCACCTTTTCTTGCTTTCTTCTCTTTTGTCATGTTGTGCAACTGGGTGATTTTAGACTTTGAAGAAATTGAGGTCAAAGGATGGCTCTTTTTGTCTTTACAGTGACAGCAATTACAGAGAGAGAGAGAGAGAAGAGAGAGAGAGAGAAAGAGAGAGAGAGAGAGAGAGAGAGAGAGAGAGAGAGAGAGACAGAGAGAGAGACAGAGAGAGAGACAGAGAGAGAGACAGAGAGAGAGAGAGAGGGAGAGAGAGACAGAGAGAGAGAGAGAGAGAGAGAGAGAGAGAGAGAGAGGAGAGAGAGAGAGAGAGAGAGAGAGAGAGAGACAGACAGACAGACAGACAGACAGACAGAGATAGAGACAGACAGACAGACAGACAGACAGAGACAAAGAAAGAGAGACAGAATGTCATATCCTCCACCCCCCTTCCCCCCTCTCCAACCCACCCCCAACCATAGTTTAATGCCAAGCTGTCGCTGAAACAGAGAATGAGGAGATGTGGAAATAATTACCCGACTCAAGTCGTTGAATCAAGATGAACGGAGCTACAGCCAGTCGACATAATTTTTTTTTTATACACTGTGTGTCCTCCATACTCACACAGTTCATCGATTGTTTTGAAGTCAAGGCACGGTTTTAAAAGTGTTCTGTCTGTCTGTTTGTCTGTCTGTCTGTATGTTACCCTATCTCTGTTTTTCCTCGGTGACATCAGCAATCTGCTGATCAAAGAGGAAGACAGACCATTATTTCTCCAGACACTTCATGTTAGTCAGACGTGTTTCGAGACAGACTGATGATGGAGTTTTCTGTTATTCTGAGAGAGACAAGCGTGGCAGACAGACAGATAGATAGAAGGAAGGGCTGGCATCGTACTGTTCTTGCTTTTTGGCAATCTATCTATCTCATCTCTCGAGGGAGTTTTTTTTTGGTTTTCTTGGTGGTAGTAGTGACTAGAGACTGTGTGACGGACAGTTTTTGTCGCTTTTGATCACTGCGGCTTCCCATACATTTGCACGCACGAACCCTACTGTCATGTGACT
>CM060334.1:2681022-2683522 GCA_030674155.1 Stramonita haemastoma
TACGTACGTACGTACGTACGTACCTACCTACCTACCTACAGACAGACAGGCAGACAGACAGACAGGCAGACAGGCAGACAAACATACATACATACATACATACATACATACATACATACATACATACATACATACATACATACATACATACATACATACATACAGAGACAAGAAAACAAGACAGGACAAGACAAGAGAACGTAATGCAAGACAAAAACATGGCTATCATTATCCCCCCCACACCCCCCTGTGTGGAAGCCTGGGGCCTGTCAGTACAAACAGCAACCCCACCTGAAAGTTCTGTGCTAGGAATTCCCTCTTTTCTATCCCTCTCTTTGTTTCTGCCTTGTCTTTTCTTCCCGTTTTCTGCTTTCTTGGTCCACTCTCTTGCCTTTTCCCCCCCCAGAAAGTCTTTAACAATAACAATTCTATCTCACGCCGAAGTCGGATGTGCTGGGTCTGACTTGTCAGACGTTTAACGTCAGCGCAACGCATTTTGGCTCATACGACAGACACCAATAGGCGCTGTCTGAGCATTCGACGACGAAGAAGAAAACTTGGCGATACAAAACAGGAGAAGATACGGCAATAAAACAAAAGAGGAGACTATTTATCATTTCTATTTATCTATTCTATCTATTCTTTGAGCGCTCGCTTTCCCCCAGTCAAGTTAAGTGGCGTCGAGCGTGGTTACCAGTTGGATGGGTGATTGTTT
Organism: Stramonita haemastoma; assembly: GCA_030674155.1. NCBI lineage: Eukaryota > Metazoa > Mollusca > Gastropoda > Neogastropoda > Muricidae > Stramonita > Stramonita haemastoma. The sequence goes on from CM060334.1 coordinate 2,681,738, forward strand.
GCGCTCCTTGGCTTCAGTACAGTCCCCCAGGTCACCCAGCTGTAAATGGGTGCCTGCCCTCTTTAGGGTCAGGGAAGGTAAAGCAGCGAGGGAGAGGAGATGGGCGCCGCCCTCATTATGCTGGCCCCTAGAGAAGATAAGGTCTATGATGCCTCGCTCCCCTACGACAGCCTAGGTCAGGGACACCTTTACCTTTTATCTATTTTTGTAGTTTCGAAGATAATGGAATAAGCACGCATGTGCGGTTTTTTTTGCATCCAGTCCCCGTGTGGCATGACATTTGTAAATTTCCTCACCCGTTCCCAGACAAGATTTTTTGTTATTCTGAGGATATAAAGAAGGATATACACAGAGACACAAAGAAACACGAAGACGCATACAAATAATGCAACGACATGACCGGATAGACAGACTGATAAGACTGGCAAGCGTGTGCGCACGCACGCACGCACGCACACACGCACGCACGCACACACACACACACACACACACACACACACACACACACACACACACACACACACACACACACACACACACAGAGAAAGACTAGATAGACAAGAAAAAACCCCACAGACATAATAATAGCCACACAAGACGATCAGATATTTACAGGCATGTACATAAATCCTGTATACACAAACAATCATCAGTACGCACATAAACAGACAATCAGATAGACAGAGAGACAGGCAGACAGACACACAGCCCCTCCTCCACCCCCACCCCTTTAACAGAGCTGCCTGTCCAAGTTCCTTCAAGTTCAAGCTAAGGTCTAAGGTAATCTCCTCTTGGGCTTATCTGTATCCCAATCTTCAGAAGAGAGAGAGAGAGAGAGAGAGAGAGGAGAGAGAGAGAGAGAGAGAGAGAGAGAGAGAGAGAGAGAGAGAGAGAGAGAGGAGAGAGGGGGAGGAGAGAGAGAGAGAGGAGGAGAGAGAGGAGGAGGAGAGAGAGAGAGAGAGAGAGAGGAGAGAGAGAGAGGAGAGAGAGAGGAGAGAGAGAGGGAGGAGGGAGGGAGAGAGAGAGGAGAGGAGAGAGAGGAGAGGGGGGGGGGGGGGGGGGAGGGAGGGAGGGAGAGACAAACAGAGAGAGAGAGAGAGAGAACTGAACACTGAACACTGAAATGATTTAATGTACATTGGCCATGGACCACAATACATTTCATGGGCTTGGGGTTCATTCATATAACTGGCAAACCAAATGCACAAAAGGTTTGATTCATAACTGATCAAAGAAGCAAAACACACGTTATTCTAATCACAAAAATATGATGTCTAGGGAAAATTGTGAAAATCATGCACATCAATTACGTGTCGAATCATAACAGTTTTTCAATATACATCTTGAATTAGCATTGTCTTCCTTTTATTAATAGAGTGAAAAATACATCTTGACAAATTGTGCCTGTACTCATCATTTGTTGCTTTGAACAAATCGGGCAATGGTACGTTGATACACCCACCTAAGAACTTTTCTCTTAAGCCAGTGTATATGCAACATTCCCAAAGAAAGTGGGCTTCATTTTCAACTTTCGTTTTACAAAAAGGACACATTTTTTCTCGATCATTCTCACTATATCTATATACATTATTATTAAGGGGTAGAACATTAAATCTTGCTTGTGTGATTGCTACTCGAAAGCAGTAGACATCAATAGAGTTTATATACTGCTCTTTTACAAAAATACTTTTAAATGATCTGTAATGGTCATTCCTATCTTTATCTCTTATAGTCCCATCCCATTCTTGAATGAACATATCTACTAATCTTTGCTTAAACATACCT
>CM060334.1:2701022-2708148 GCA_030674155.1 Stramonita haemastoma
GAGAGAGAGAGAGAGGAGAGAGAGAGAGAGAGAGACAGAGAGACAGAGAGACAGAGAGAGGCTTGTATGCATTCACTTTCACTCCCTCGCAAGCAATCAGGCACACCCAGCCTACCCTCTTTTTCTCTCTCACACACATGTGTGTCTGTAAAAGACAAATAGAGACACAAAGAGACAAGCAGACAGACACACATACGCATAACACACACACACACACAACACACACACACACACACACACACACACACACACACACACACACACACACATATTCTCCACTCTTTTAACAAGATATCATTCCTATAGAAAAAAAACCACCAACAAGAAAAAAACCACCAACAAAAAACAAAACCCAAAAATCCCCCCCCCCCCCCCAACTTAACAAAGCCACCAGAGCCTCAGCACGCCCAAACACAGACAGGAAGCAGACGCAGCGGACAGGAAGTGAGGAGACGTCAACGCTGATTGGCCGTGGAGGACGTGTGCTGCCACCTGTGTGTGGCCACTAATGATCTCCCCTGTCAGGGCGTGAAGACAGCAACTGCTGATAGACACAGAAGGCCTAGTGTCTCTCTCTCTGATACCGGGATGGGTCTGCTCTGGGAAGGAACCCAGGTGTGTGTGTGTGTGTGTGTGTGTGTGGTGTGTGTGTGTGTGTGTGTGTGTGTGTGTGTGTGTGTGTGTGTGTGTGGAGAGAGAGAGTGTGTGTGCGCGCGCGCGTGTATGTTTGGGGGGGGGGAGGGGGGATAGATGTCAGGAAGATGGTGCCAATGACAAACATTACCTTTCTAGGGAAGCAGTATTGGCTATGCATCTGTTGTTATGTTATTATCTTAGTCATCTATGACAGTCTTTCCTTTATCACGAACTTCAACTCTGGAGCTGTAAGAGAGGAAACGAGAAAAGATGTTCAGAATAACAAAAAGTGAGAGATGGACTAGTGGTCTAGAAGTACACACACACATATAGACACTGAGAGACTGTGGGTTTGGTTCCCGTCAATACCGCTCCCATTACCATGGTGATGATCTGGATGCTAGTGTTTCGGCTGAGAATAAACTTATCATAAATGACTAGTTAAGCGACGTCAGTGCATCATAACGAACAGCTTTAGTCACATCGGTTTCTGACTAAAACAACAGTATTTAGGCTATGGCATGGCAATGCTTGAGTGGTCTGAAAGTGTGGAGACAAAAATTATTGAAGCAGACATTATTTCTCCAGCAAAAAAAAATCGGGAAAGGAGATAGAGACAGACACCGAATGAAGCAGGAACAAACAGGAGTAACATGTGGGCAGGATATATGGCAGGATGTTGCCCATGGTACCGAACTTACGATCATGTTAAATAACCGAAGCTTTATAAAAAACACGCCATTCCTTTTCCGGAAAGTGATACTCGGTAAGTTTGGTCTGTGGAACAAAAATACTGACGACAGAACGATCCACTGGGTGCTGGCCTACTGACATTACAAGGACTTTTGTGTACTGTACTGGTGGGTCCAATAAACTTACTAAAGAAACATGGTCTGGAAAACTTGCGCAAGTACTGGTCAAGTAAACTTGTACTGTGGTAAGTACTGGTCTAGTACTGGTTTTAGTACACAAGTACCGGTTGGTTGGACTTGAAGAGTAAAAGCCAAAATCAGTACTGGTGGGACTATACGTTGTTTTGGTTTAGGTGACTTACTGCATCCTTCCTGTCTGTCTCTTGTCCTCTGGAAGAATAGAGAGAGAGAGAGAGAGAGAGAGAGAGAGAGAGAGGAGAGAGAGAGAGAGAGAGAGAGAGAGAGAGAGAGAGAGAGAGAGAGAGAGAGAGAGACAGACAGACAGACAGACAGACAGACAGACAGAGAGAGAGAGAGAGAGAGAGAGAGAGAGAGAGAGAGAGAGAGAGAGAGAGAGAGAGAGAGAGAGAGACAGAGACAGAGAGAGAGAGACAGAGAGAGAGGAGTAGTAAATATTTTAGCTTACTTTCCGGTAGTATCCAAAGACACAAACAGAAGACTTAGCGCTTTTCCGAGGTGTGGGTTATCTATGTTTGCTGGTTAGTGAAAAGAGCTTAGAAAATGGTTTCATTTCTGTTTACAGCTAGGGGGGCGGGATAGCTCAGTTGTCAGAGCACTCGCTTTTCCCAAGCTAAGGTTAAGCAGCATAGAGCGTGGTTACCAGTGGATGGGTGACCGTTTGAGCGCCTTGGTTTCAGTACAGTCCCCCAAGTTCACCCAGCTGTAAATGGGTACCTGCCCTCTTTAGGGTCAGGGAGGGTAAAGCAACTAGGGAGAGGAGATGGGCGCCGCCCTCAACAGCTGGCCCCTAGAGAAGCTGGGGTCTCTGACGCCTCGCTCCCCCACGACTGCACAGGTTATGGGACACCTTTACCTTTCTACAGTTTAGTATATAGATACACGTGTTATCTTTCTTCATGTAACTTAACACACACACACACACACACACACACACACACACGCGCGCGCACACACACACACACATACACACACACGCACACACACACACACACACACACACACACACACACGCGCGCGCGCGCGCGCGCATACACACACGTGGGTTTGAATCATCGCAGCGGTATCTGGTGAATGAAGGTTGAGGATTTTTTGTGTGTGTGGTGTGTGTGTGTGTGTGTGTGTGTGTGTGTGTGTGTGTGTGTTGTGTGTGTGTTCAAATCAGTCTGCCAACAGACTTAACTGATATTTTTTTGTTCTTTTATTTCTTGCCCATCCCTCCCCCCCCACCCCCCCTCTCTCTCTCTCTCTCTCTCTCTCTCTCTCTCTCTCTCTCTCTCTCTCTCTCTCTCAGAGGAAGAAGTTGAAATGAGCGACTATTGAACTTTCTGACTGGCTTCATTCAAATTCTGGCCCTGCTGAAATGAGTTCTTTGAGAAGAACGGGGAGGGGAGGGGGTGAGGGGAGGGGTGGAGGCTATTGACAGATCCTTTGTGTCTGTTACAGTGTGTGTGTGTGTGCGCGCGCGTGCGTGTGCGTGTGCGTGTGTGTGTGCGCGCGCGTGCGTGTGTGTGTGTGTGTGTGTGCGTGTGTGTGTGCGCACTAACTTCTATGTGTTACCTCCTTAGGGCAGATGATGAAGTTTCACTCACTCCATTGCAGTTCCATTTATCATTAACGACTGTAGAATATTGCTTTCACTATGTGCATCTGGGGACGGGATAGCTCAGTGGTCGGAGCACTCGTTTTGCCCAAGCTAAGATTAAGCAGCATCGAACGTGGTTACCAAGCTGATGGGTGACCGTTTGAGCGCCTTGGCTTCAGTACAGTCCCCCAGCTGTAAATGGGTACCTGCCCTCTTTAAGGTCAGGGAAGGTAAAGCAGCGAGGGAGAGGAGATGGGCACCGCCCTCAAAATGCTGGCCCCTAGAGAAGCTGAGGTCTCTGACAACTCGCTCCCCTATGACCACACAGGTTATGGGACACCTTTACCTACTTTACCTTTCATTATGTGCATCGCATTTCCAGTTGTCACCTCCAACAGCAGGACAGGAAAGTGGTGCCAAGCCTGCACCACTCGGTTCACCCTCCACTAGCAGACAGGTCAATGGCTGACAGACAGACACAGCCACCAGACCGACAACCAGACATGGCCAACAATGACCTCTGGAATAGCTGGTGAACTAGGAGGTAGGTAGCCTCCACAGGTTTGTCACCCAGGAAAGCGGCTTTGATTTAAAGATAAAATTATGACTCTGCCGCTGGTTCTTCTTGTACATCATGTTTTTGCTGTTGATGACACACACTTCCTTGTGGCTCTACTACTGTATGTGGTTTAGTTGTGCTACGTGATAGCTGTCACGTGAAGGTATCATTTTTATTTAGTTTACGTCAGTGTAGAGTGTTTATGCTACAATCTATCCATTGTGCCTGCCTGGTTAAGCCTCTCTTATGTCCAGTAGCCTCCATCTAGGACATAAAGGAGGGGGGGGGGGCAGTAAACGTTACCTCAGTAACTCTGATAACAGGTGTATCGGTTGAAAAAATCAGGAGCAACAACAAAAAACAACAACGATAACAGCACAGGCACAGACACTCCAACACTGCACTACTGCACATCCCTATCCAACCCAAAACACACATACACATACACACAAACACATACATACACACACGTACGCACACACACACATTCATCTTACTTTGCAGCTCAGAAAGACTGAAGATGGATGTGACCAATAAATGATGAAGAATGGTGTGTGACCAGACAGTGAGACAGACCCCCCCCAACACACACACCCAACACCCCCCCACAGACACACACAGACACACACACACACACACACACACACACACACCCAACACACACACACACACACTTACACACACACACACACACACACACACACACACACACACACACACACACGCACACGGACACACACCCAACACATACACCCCCACCCACCCAACACAACACACACACACACAACACACACACACACGCACACGCACACACACCCAACACATACACCCCCACCCACCCAACACACCACACACACACAACACACACACACACACACACACACACACACACACACACACACTACAACACGGACACTTGCGCCTACTCCTGCCTCCCTCACAACAGTCCTAACTTCGTGGTTAAGAACATCACACTCGTGACTTGTGAGCACGCAGCTCGTCTCCCTTGATATGTATTTTTGAGGGGGTAGTTTCCCCTGGGGATAGGATTCGTACTGATTCTACTCCCCTCAGAATCCTTCTGGTGAAAAACAGGGTTCGAATCTTCTTGAAGAGGTTTTATCGTCTGGAGTTAACATCAGTGCTGACTCCACTCCCCACCTCCCCCCCCCCCCAAGTCCTTCGGATGAGACTAAAAACTGAGGTCCCGTGTGCGAACGCACGTAGAATATCTTGCAACCACTAATTTCCCATTCAGACAACTCCACAACCACTAATTTCCCATCCAGACAACTCCACAACCACAAATTTCCCATCCCAGACAACTCCACAACCACTAATTTCCCATTCAGACAACTTTACAACCGCTAATTCCCATTAAGACAACTCTACAACCACTAATTTCCCATTCAGACAACTCCACAACCACTAATTTCCCATTCAGACAACTTCACAACCACTAAGTTCCCATTCAGACAACTTCACAACCACTAATTTCCATTCAGACAACTCCACAACCACTAATTTCCATTCAGACAACTTCACAACCAGCAATTTTCCATTTAGACAACTTCACAACCAGTCTGCACACAGACGCGACGGGAAAGAAAAACCGACCATCTTACTGTCACTACAGAATATACATCCCATTTGTCAGGATCAAGGTAACGGTAAGAAAGACTGGGCAGAACGAGAAAGACAGAGAGAGACAGAGAGAGACACATAGAGAGAGAGAGACAGAGACAGAGGAAGAGAGACAGAGACAGAGGAAGAGGGAAAGAGAGAGAGAGACAGAGACAGAGAGACAGAGAGACAGAGAGGGACACACACACACACAGACACAGAGACACATAGAGACACAGACACACACGGCCAGGCAGACAGACAGACGACAGACAGACAGACAGACAGACAGACAGACAGACAGACACACACACACACACACACACACACACCACACACACACACACGCGAGTAGAAAAGAAAAGCCTGGGTATTTTCACTGACACATGCTTTAAGCAAAGATGAATGCACTTCTATTTTATCAGGTAAGTAACGGGGTGCTGATTCCTGCCACAACCCCCCCCCCCCCCAAAAGTTTTCTGCAACTATTTTTCTCTTCAGCACTAGTTTTGTTTCTTTTGCGTGATTTTACACATCTTTACAGAAAAAACTGGGAACTATAAAGAATGGAGAGAGAGAGAGAGAGAGAGAGAGAGAGAGAGAGAGAGAGAGAGAGAGAGAGAGAGAGAGAGAGAGAGAGAGAGAGGGCAAGGCAAGGCAAGGCAAGGCAAGGCAAGGCAAAATTCTTTTATTCGAGGATAATAGATAAGCACTCATGTGCTTTTTTACATCCAGTCCCCGCCCTTTTCAGGGATAACATCAAGATAAAAAGATAGCCTCAACTAAACAAGAACAATTATAATGATCCAATTACCAAGAGCAAAAAACCTTACCAAGTATCAAACAACAGGTAAAAAATAGACAGAGATACAATATTAAGGTAATGTTTTAAAAAAAAAAAAGGCACTCATTCAGAAACGATAAAAAAGAAGTAAGAATCAATGATGATTTTGATTTGAATGAAAACAAATAAACAAACAAACAAACATTGAAAACAAAACAAAACAAAAAACCCAGCAAAAACAAAACAAAACGAAACAAAACAAAAAAGGCGCAATAATTAAAGATCAAACATGAGAATATGATGAGGTTAGATGACTCAAAACATCAATCCACCACCATCTATCATCAAAATAAGAGAGAGAGAGAGAGAGAGAGAGAAGAGAGAGAGAGAGAGAGAGAGAGAGAGAGAGAGAGAGAGAGAGAGAGAGAGAGAGAGAGAGAGAGAGAGAGAGAGAGAGAGAGAGAGAGAAGGCAAGGCAAGGCAAGGAAAGGCAAGGCAAGGCAAATTCTTTTATTTCGAGGATAATGAATAAGCACTCACGTGCTTTTTTACATCCAGTACCCGCCTTTATCAGGCATAAGATCAAGAAAACCCCCCTCATCTAACTAAACAACAATAATAATGATCCAAATATCAAGAGAGAGAGAGAGAGAGAGAGAGAGAGAGAGAGAGAGAGAGAGAGAGAGAGAGAGAGAGAGAGAGAGAGAGATATCAGATCAAATCAAATCAAATCAAATCAAATCAAATCCTTTTATTTCGGAGATAATGAATATGCAAACATGTGCTTTTTTACATCCAGTCTTCAGAGAATGAAGAGAGAGAGAGAGAGAGAGAGAGAGAGAGAGAGAGAGAGAGAGAGAGAGAGAGAGAGAGAGAGAGAGAGAGAGAGAGAGAGAGAGATCAGATCAAATCAAATCAAATCAAATCAAATCCTTTTATTTCGAAGATAATGAATATGCAAACATGTGCTTTTTTACATGCAGTCTTCAGAGAATGAGAGAGAGAAAGAGAAAGAAGAGAGAGAGAGAGAGAGAGAGAGAGAGAGAGAG
>CM060334.1:2708248-2710748 GCA_030674155.1 Stramonita haemastoma
CACACACACTTAACACACACCACACACACACACACACACACACACACACACACACACACGCACACGGACACACACCCAAAACATACCCCCACCCACCCAACACACACACACACAACAACACACACACACACGCACACGCACACACACCCAAACACATTACACCCCCACCCACCCAACACACAACACCACACACACACACCACACACACCACACACACACACCACACACACTACAACACGGACACTTGCGCCTACTCCTGCCTCCCTCACAACAGTCCTAACTTCGTGGTTAAGAACATCACACTCGTGACTTGTGAGCACGCAGCTCGTCTCCCTTGATATGTATTTTTGAGGGGGGTAGTTTCCCCTGGGGATAGGATTCGTAATGATTCTACTCCCCTCAGAATCCTTCTGGTGAAAAACAGGGTTCGAATCTTCTTGAAGAGGTTTTATCGTCTGGAGTTTACATCAGTGCTGACTCCACTCCCCACCTCCCCCCCCCCCAAGTCCTTCGGATGAGACTAAAAACTGAGGTCCGTGTGCGAACGCACGTAGAATATCTTGCAACCACTAATTTCCCATTTCAGACAACTCCACAACCACTTAATTTCCCATCCAGACAACTCCACAACCACAAATTTCCCATCCAGACAACTCCACAACCACTAATTTCCCATTCAGACAACTTTACAACCGCTAAGTTCCCATTAAGACAACTCTACAACCACTAATTTCCCATTCAGACAACTCCACAACCACTAATTTCCCATTCAGACAAACTTCACAACCACTAGTTCCCATTCAGACAACTTCACAACCACTAATTTCCATTCAGACAACTCCACAACCACTAATTTCCCATTCAGACAACTTCACAACCAGCAATTTTCCCATTTAGACAACTTCACAACCAGTCTGCACACAGACGCGACGGGAAAGAAAAACCGACCATCTTACTGTCATACAGAATATACTATCCATTTGTCAGGATCAAGGTAACGGTAAGAAAGATGGGCAGAACGGAGAAAGACAGAGAAGAGACAGAGAGAGACACATAGGAGAGAGAGAGACAGAGACAGAGGAAGAGAGACAGAGACAGAGGAAGAGGGAAAGAGAGAGAGAGACAGAGACAGAGAGACAGAGAGACAGAGAGGGACACACACACACACAGACACAGAGACACATAGAGACACAGACACACACGGCCAGGCAGACAGACAGACAGACAGACAGACAGACAGACAGACAGACAGACAGACCAGACACACACACACACACCACACACACACACACACACACACACGCGAGTAGAAAAAGAAAAGCCTGGGTATTTTCACTGACACATGCTTTAAGCAAAGATGAATGCACTTCTATTTTATCAGGTAAGTAAACGGGGTGCTGATTCTGCCACAACCCCCCCCCCCCCCCAAAAAGTTTTCTGCAACTATTTTTCTCTTCAGCACTAGTTTTGTTTCTTTTGCGTGATTTACACATCTTTACAGAAAAAAACTGGGAAACTATAAAAATGGGAGAGAGAGGGAGAGAGAGGAGAGGAGAGGAGTGAGAGAGAAGAGGAGAGGAGATGAGAGAGAGGAGAGAGAGAGAGAGAGAGGGCAAGGCAAGGCAAGGCAAGGCAAGGCAAGGCAAAATTCTTTTATTCGAGGATAATAGATAAGCACTTCATGTGCTTTTTTACATCCAGTCCCCGCCCTTTTCAGGGATAACATCAAGATAAAAAGATAGCCTCAACTAAACAAGAACAATTATAATGATCCAATTACCAAGAGCAAAAAACCTTACCAAGTATCAAACAACAGGTAAAAAATTGACAGAGATACAATATTAAGGTAATGTTTTAAAAAAAAAAAGGCACTCATTCAGAAACGATAAAAAGAAGTAAGAATCAATGATGATTTTGATTTGAATGAAAACAAAATAAACAAACAAACAAACATTGAAAACAAAACAAAACAAAAAACCCAGCAAAAACAAAACAAAACGAAACAAAACAAAAAAGGCGCAATAATTAAAGATCAAACATGAGAATATGATGAGGTTAGATGACTCAAAACATCAACCCACCACCATCTATCATCAAAATAAGAGAGGAGAGAGAGAGAGAGGAGAGGAGAAAAGGAGAGAGAGGAGAGGAGAGAGAGAGGAGAGAGGAGAGAGAGAGAGAGAGAGAGAGAGAGAAGAGAGAGAGAGAGAGAGAGAGAGAGAGAGAAGGCAAGGCAAGGCAAGGAAAGGCAAGGCAAGGCAAAAATTCTTTTATTTCGAGGATAATGAAAAAAGCACTCACGTGCTTTTTTACATCCAGTACCCGCCTTTATCAGGCATAAGATCAAGAAAAACCCCCCTCATCTAACTAAACAACAATAATAATGATCCAATATCAAGAGAGAGAGAGAGGAGAGAGAGAGAGGAGAGAGAGAGAGAGAGGAGAGAGAGAGAGAGAGAGAGAGAGAGAGAGGAGATATCAGATCAAATCAAATCAAATC
>CM060334.1:2713248-2715748 GCA_030674155.1 Stramonita haemastoma
ATCTTGTCTTTTGCTTTACATATTTTTTTTTTCATTTTTTTTTTTTTTCATTACCATTGCTGCTTCTCATCCAATTGTTAATTAGTCTCAGTGTCTGTAGTTATCTTGTTTGGTATTTATCTTTGTCTCTTTACTATTGATTTTGACTGTGGCAGTGTGTGCAGCTGCTCACCATCAGATGATTTGATTAGTTGTGGTGTTTGGGATAATATTATTCTTCCACTGGTTGTTGGAAGTTCAACTGTACATAACCTGTACACTAAGTGTCTGAAACTATTTTTGATTGAAACACTCTCAAGATTTTCTTGTAACATATTGCTGTCTTATTTGGCCTGTTTGGTTACATGCATTGTGATCTAAACCTTTGTTGCCAGAGATAGTTTATTAGTTTTGTGCAGATATTAAACTTTCTGCAATGTCCACTTTGAAAGTTTGGCCTACAGAAGGTGGTCTCGAATAGGATTTTTGAATATAAATCATGTTCTTAATAAGTTAGATGAATTATCTCTAGTTTTGCATAATAACGGTAAACCTTTTCATTTATTTTGCTGTGCTGAATCCAGACTGTCAAACCATATATCTGATAATGATGTGTTTATTCTGGTTATGATGTTGTACGACTTGATCCCATTTTCCCAAAGCAAACTGGTTTAATTCTTTATGTTACTAAATCAATCACTTACAAGCGAATAGTTTCCTTTGAAAAACATAGAATAGAATCAATTATGGGTTCAAGTAATATATAAAAACAAATAAACCTATTCTTACTGGATTTGTTTACCGCAACCCTTCTGAGCACTCTGACTGGTATGATCATTTTAATGAGATGATGGAAGCTGTTTCACTAAACGATAAAGAAATCATTCTTTTTGGTGACTTTAATATAGATCTCTTGAAACCCAATAAGCGATGGACACAGTTGTATGAAAGTTTTGGCCTCCTTCAAGTAATAGACACACCAACCCGAGTTTACCCCTCCTCTGAGACATTGATCGATCATATCTATATTAGTTCAAAGCAAAACATCGTAGAAATATGTTTCCCCCTAATGGATGTAGTGATCATTATCCTGTCTGTCTTACTTGGCATAAAAAAGGCGTTAAAATTCCTAAATTAATTCACAAAGTAATAACATACAGATCCTTTGCTAATTTCAATGAAAATGATTTCTAAATGACCTCTCACATTCTTCTCTTTCAAACGTTTATCAGTTTAATGACCTAATCTAGCATTTGAATTTTGGCAAAATGCTTTCATCAACATCTATAATAAACATGCCCTTTCAAAATAAAACGAGTTAAACATACTCCGAAACCTCCTTGGCTAAGTAAAGAAATTCAAGAGGAAATAATCAAAAGAGACAAGCTCAAAGAAACCAAACAATTCACTGACTTTAAGAAGCAACGAAATAAAATTACATCAATGAAGCGCATTGCCAAAAAGAATTATTTTCGTGACCTCATATCAGATAGCTCAGGCAATAAGCAAAAAGTCATATGGAATACTATTAATTCTCTTACAAAGGAAAAATCAGTAAAAAACAACTGTCATAAAAGATATTACTGCCACCACTTTAAACCAACATTTTTCCACAATTTCTTCCTCAACAGTTAAAAATGATAGCTCTTGTTTCAATGACCTTGCCTTATTGAATGAATTCTGTATTTCAAAAAAGATCACTTCAAATGTAGTAATCCCATTCTTGACAGTATATGAGTGTATTTTTCTCTTATACATCTCAAGCAGACATCTGCTCGTGGTCTAGATGGCTTAGATGGAAAAATTCTTAAACTTAGTGCTCCTGTAATATGTGATTCCCTAACTTACCTGTATAACCTATGTATTGTAAATGCTGCTTCCCCAATATTCTTAAACAAGCCAAAATAATCCCTCTGTACAAGTCAGGTGATAAAACCGTTCCTTCAAATTATAGGACCTATTTCAATATTACCAGTTCTTTCAAAGCCGTTAGAAAAACACATTTATCAGTGCCTTATGTCTCACATTTCAAAGCATAACTTACTTCATCCAAATCAGTCCGGCTTTAGAAAATATCATTCTTGCCATACAGCCCTGATTAGCCTCGTTGATGAATGGTTAAAAAATATCAACAATAACAAATTTACTGGTGTGCTACTCATTGACTTTGCAAAAGCCTTTGACGTCATAGATCACAACCTTTTAGTCGTAAATTGAAACTATATAAAATTTCAGAAGATGCTTTGTCACTCGTAAAATCATTTCTTTCTAATCGAAACCACACTGTTTGGCTAAATAATGAACATTCTGAATTTCTTTCACAAAAATTGGTGTGTTCCCCAAGGATCAGTATTAGGGCCTCTTCTCTTTTCACTATATATCAATGATCTTCCTTTATCTGTTAAGAAAGGCATAACTGAACTTTTTGCTGATGACACCTCTATCTATTCTTCTCATTCTGACTTGAAACAGCTATCTCACTATATGCAAGAAAATGCCAATCAATTGCTGGAATGGACAA
>CM060334.1:2720748-2723248 GCA_030674155.1 Stramonita haemastoma
GTCACTAAAGACTAAGCTGTAAAGTGGAATTCCATGAGTGGGAAAGAAAGCCACTGATCATACAGCCTCTTAATTTACTGCGGCCCACAGCGTCAATGGTTCAATCAAGAACTGGGATAAAGCCCAGGCGCTGAAGGCATATATATATATTATATATATATACACTATATATACACATTATATACAGTATATCTACACACATAAACACACATACACACACATACACACACACATACACGCCACACACACACACATAGTCTTGAAAACCTGCTACCCTTCTCTGTTCAACTCCAGCTAATAAACATGTCCAGAAAAGTAGAAAATGCGAGTTGTAGAGAAAAAAAAACACGGAAAAGAATTTTTAAAAAAGAAGAGAAAAAAGGAAAGGAAAGATAAAAGCAGACGATGCCAGAAACGAACCAACCAGCTTAGCGTGTGTGGTATGGTGAGGTGTGGTTTGGTGTGGTGTGGTGTAGTGTGGTGTGGCGTGGTTTGGTTTGGTGTGGTGTGGTGTGGTGTGCTGTGGTGGTGTGTGTGTGCGTGCGTGCGCACGTTTATTTATTTATTTATTCTTTTATATCGAGGATAATGGAATAAGCACTCATGTGCTTTTTTTAAATTATTTTTTTTACCTACAGTCCCCGTGTGTATACAGTATGTAAATCTTGTCTTCTGTTCCCACCGGCACACGATGGCCCACTCTGAGGAAAAGAAAAATCTCCTCGACTGGACTCGAACCCGGGTGGTCAAATTGCGAGCGCAATGTTCTGACCACTAGGCTATCCGTCCTCCAAAGAAGAGAGAGAGAGAGAGAGAGAGAGAGAGAGAGAGAGAGAGATGAGAGAGAGAGAAGAGAGAGAGAGAGAGAGAGAAACTCGAACTCGAACTCGAAAGGTTTATTCATGAAAAAAGGCCATTGGCCCATACATGAAGGGGGTTGCCGAATAACGATAACGATAATTGCTTTAAGCTGACACACGACGCTACTCCAAGCCATGGAAACCACAGCATTGATTAGTAATGTACATCGAGACACAAACTCTTTACTGTCCAGATATGTTACGGCATTCCGAGCCTTTCTTTCCTCCAGTCTTTGTCACAAACACACCCTTAGGTCTAGGCTAGGCCTAGCCAAGAGACTGCTGTAATAGGTCTCTAAGTGTCGCTAAGTCCCTTGAAGCACACAATAGGGTCTCCGTGTGTAGTGTGTTCTGGATACGCTTCCCATTCCGCAAACTGGCGAGTTTGACACGTTCCTCTTTTAGCATGTTTTTCTCTTGCTGTTTGACAAACCAGTACACACATACTGGCTCAGTGTCTGGTTGGCATGCGCACTGGATCACAATGTCGTCTGACTCACACGTCACAATATCTTCACCGTCTGAATGATGTAGCACGGATTTTCTAAAGTGTGTATTTCTTTGTCTGT
Organism: Stramonita haemastoma; assembly: GCA_030674155.1. Classification (NCBI taxonomy): domain Eukaryota; kingdom Metazoa; phylum Mollusca; class Gastropoda; order Neogastropoda; family Muricidae; genus Stramonita; species Stramonita haemastoma. Next base: position 2,722,178 of record CM060334.1, read on the forward strand.
CTCTTAGCCTTCTCTGTACGGATCTATCAGTTAGAGTAGCCACGTACTGTTTGACATTTCTCGTGTCGAATGCACCAACAATATTATCATTGTTCACCTCAGGCTGCAAAACACACATATCAGCACAGTCACTACAATCAGACATACAAGGAGGTTCTAAATCAACCGATGATGGCAACTTAACTGATGTTTTTGTGTTGATGTCCTGTGTGTGTGTTGTTGGTAGGTCTATTCCATGTGTATCTACACATGCTGTATTCCCCTGTTCTACTCCACTGTCAGGCAGACTCGAGGCACTGAGGACACAGTCACTTTCACACACAACACTTGCCTGCTTCTCTTTATGCTTTCGAGACCGTTCAACATCTCGTCGTCTTTGAGAAAACGATTTTTTCCTGTAGTACTGTGCTTGTGTGCTGCGATTCACTGTTGGATCCGCCATGTTGGTTGACACTGTTGTGTCCACTGGTTTCAGTCGCAAGACAAAAACCACGCTGTCCCCTTCTCCTGCCACTTTCCAGCTGGAAACTGCATTGTCGGTCAGCAGGGCGCCTAAGGTCCTCTCCACAGCCGCTGGAAGTCCAGTAACTGGCATTTTTGAATGAATTTCTAGTTTTACTGCTGCTCACAGAAAATATACGCCCTGTCCGCTTCACTTCTCGTGACCGCCCCGCAAGAGAGAGAGAGAGAGAGAGAGAGAGAGAGAGAGAGAGAGAGAGAGAGAGAGAGAGAGAGAGAGAGAGAGAAGAGACAGGCAGAGAGAGAGACAGAGAGAGAGACAGAGACAGGCAGAGAGACAGAGACAGACAGAGAGAGAGAGAGGAGACAGAGACAGAGACAGAGAGAGACAGACAGACAGACAGGCAGACAGACAGAGTAAAGGAGGAAGCACAGAAATGGGTCAGTGTGGTTAAAATGGACATGATGCCAAGGCTATTAGGCCTCAGGAAAGAAACTTTTTGGGAAGCGGGTGGGGTGGGGGTAGAATAATAGCTTATTTTTTAAAAAAAAGCTGAAGTAACCTTAAGCGAACCTCTCCAATCCCATCTTCTTCTAAAAACAACAGCGGAA
>CM060334.1:2725748-2729990 GCA_030674155.1 Stramonita haemastoma
ATTTTATATCTTTTTCAGCAATCTTACCTGCTCCTACAATCTTGACAGCCAAGCTCATCTCCAATCATCGCACATTATATGCAGTTTTATTTTCTGGCTGTGGTGGAGTGTTTGAGTGTCTTTCTCTTTCCTTTTAGTTTGAGGATCAGAATATTTACATTGAGTTTGCCCCCCCCCTCCCCCAAAAAAAAGAAATAAAAGAGAGAAAATGTATAGTTTTGAAAGTTTTGACATTTGTTGTGGAGGACAGGGATGGGGGAGGTAGGTAGGTAGGTAGGGAGGGAGGAAGGGAGGAGAGAGAGAGAGAGAGGGGGGAGAACACACACACATACAGGGAGACGAGAGAGAGAGAGAGAGAGAGAGAGAGAGAGAGAGAGAGAGAGGAGAGAGAGAGAGAGAGACAGAGACAGAGACAGAGACAGAGAGAGAGAGTAACTGACAGACTGAAAGACTGACACAGAGAAAGCCCTTTGCTGTGATCTGACCCAGAGTATCAAGGTACCGACTCCACAAGATGTTTTTCGTCATAAAACTGGATTAGAAGTGGACAACTTCTACCACTCTCCTTGTTTACACACACACACACACACCACACACACACACACACACACACACACACACACACACACACACACACACACACAACACACACACACACAACACACACACACACACACACACACACACACACACACACACACACACACACACACAACACCATACACACACCCCACAACACAACACACACACACACACACACACACACACACACACACACACACAACACACACACACACACACACACACACAACACACACACACACCACCACACACACACACCACACACACACACACACACACACACACCACACACACACATAATATATATATATATATATAATATATATATATATTATATATATATATATATATATATATATATTTATATATATAAACCAAGGGAAGACGCATTCTTGCAAGCAGAGGAACAACAAAAGTATTAAATTAAATTTTTTTTTATTAGCATGAAGGATGCAAAGACGAACAATGAATTATGACAGAAAAAGACACCCTTTTGGCAATACAGGAAGAAAATAAAACCGACAGTAGCTTTAAAAGAATGAATGTGTTTCGAAAATCGAGGAACAAACAAAAAAAAATATAGCAAATACAGTTAACGCAAGGAAATAAATGGGAAAAAGAAGTAAGTTGAACAGAAGCCAAAGGAAAAACAACAACAAACGAAATGACCCCAAACAACCTCCCTCCGCACCCAAAAGAAGCCCTCCCTCCCCCCCAAACCCCCCCCCCCCCCACAAAAGAAACCCAAAAAACCAACCAACTAGCCAAACTAAAAGAAAAAACAATACGAAGAAAGGAAGAAAAAAAACCATTAAAAAATGCGGGTTGGTGGGAAGTGGGGTGTGTGTAATCAATCTGATGAATGAGTGAGCCATGAAATCGATTCTGTTCTATCTGTCTGCCAGTCTGTCTGTCTGTCTGTCTGTCTGTCTGTCTGTCTGTCTATCTGTCCACCCATCCGTCTGTCTGTCTGTCTGTCTATCAGTCCAACCATCCGTCTGTCTGTCCGTCTATCTGTCCACCCATCCGCCTGTCTGTCTGTCTGTCTGTCTGTCCACCCATCCGTCTGTCTGTCTGTCTCCTCTTCCCTCCCCCTATTTCTGTTTCACGTTTATCTTTACTCTTTATGTGATCCGTGTAAAAAACACATCTTTCTTGTCGCTTCTGTATGAAGTTGTTGTTGATTTGTTTTGTTTTGTTTTGTTTTGCCTTTTACTTATATTTGAGCAATGAATAGTTTTATTCGTGTTTCCTCCTTTTGGAAAATGGCAAAAATTAAAGAGATTATAACATTTACGTTTTAACTGTTAGCTTTGCTACGACATTAAAAAAAGTCAGTCTCAAATTACTCAAAAAGACTTGAGAACTTAGTCATTTACTCAACCGTTTACTTTGCAACCCAATATGTATTTTCCTTTAATTAAATCAAATAAACTTCGGAATTAATCCTGTGACAGAAATGGTCAAGCAAAAAGACAAGTTAAAAAAAACAACACCCCATAAGTATTGTATACGAATTGTAGGTTTAAAAAACAAACAAGATCTAACAATAAAAAAACCTTGAATAGTGCTTACAAAAAAGAAAGGAAAATGGACATGTAAGCACCAAAAAAAGTAAGTGAATTGTCTATAGCGAGAAAAGAGAAAAAGAAATACATAAAAAATAGAATTTAAAAAGTGAAAGAAATCAGTAAATTGTCCACAGCGAGAAAATGAGAAAAAAAAAACGAAACAAAAACTGAATGGTAAGAAGAATCTGGGTAAATTGTCCCGCAATTTAAAAAAAGAAATCCAACCGAAAAACAAAACCTACTCAAACTTAATCGAAAGGAAAACCTACAGAAGAAAAGAATTGGACAGAGATGGGTGAATTGTCCATATGGAGGAAGAGAGAAGGGAGACAACACACGTATAATGTATCAGGCTCTGTCTGGTTGGCGGACTTTGTGCATCATCATGACTGTTTCGCTGTCTCTTATTTTATTTCTCTCTATTCATTTATTTGTTTATTCATATATATACTTATTTATGTGTCTACCTCTCTAATCCCATTGCATTATGAGGGCTGGCAATGCCTGTGATTAAGAAACATTTTCCGAGAGATTGCATTCTTTGAAGCTGCTCCCTAACCCGTCCCCGACAAAACTGCAAAGAAAACAAAACAATTTCAGTCTATATTGCAAACCGCTCCTACAAAAAAAGGATACGGTGAACAAAGTAAGCTAGGGCTTTTTTTTTTTTAGCGCTTGCTAGTTTAATAACTCCCTCAGAGACTTCACACCACAGACGCACACTGCATTCAAGGCTGGAATCATATTTCCCACAAACAAGCAACATTTCTATTGCTTTTTTGTGCTCAATACAATACACTGATTATCATATTTTGGTATGTTTTTTGAACTTACTGACATGGTTATTTAAAAGATGATGCAGACACACTAAAGGGTCGTCATTGGAATTGCCAAGAGTGACACAGACGAAGACATTGCGAAGACTTCTGATCCATACAATGATCTCTGTATCTAAATTCTACACCACTTCAAAGACTCCTGGTTGGAGATCTGGTAAACACAAAACCGACAATGTTTTTCAGGTTCACTCAAACCTAAGGATTTTTTCCCCAAAAAAGGTTCTATGACAAGAAGAAAGAGGAGACTGTTCTTGGCAATGCAGGCTGAGATCATTTCTACCAAAGTCACATTCAACTGCTTGAAGGTGACTGGATCCCAGTGATACGCGGTATGATCGCAAAACATCTGCTCTTCAACTGTCGAAATAAGTGTAGCCAAAAAAAAAAGTGTAGCCAAATCCTCAAGACAAACTCGCCTAGTCCACTCAAACCCCTTTTCTTGATGGCTTATCAGAGTCTAATGGGGCGCGGGGGGGGGGGGGGGGGGGGGGGGGGGTTGCCGGGGTGGCCTTGTGGTTAGAGCACCGAGCTCCTGATCTGACAGTTCAAGCATCCACTGATGTGTCCGTGGGGGATTTTTCTTCTTTCGTTTTGCTTTGTTGTTTTTGCTTTTTGCTTTTGTGTTTTCGTTCCTTGGCTAGAGCTCCGAGGTTGAAAGACTTGACATTCAGTTCGATTTTCAGTTCGATGACATTCAGTTCTCACCAATGGTGAGATTTTTGTGCATGCAACCCTCCCCCGCCACTTAGGTAGCCGCTCTCTGACTTCGCCAACAGTTGGAAATAAAACCTATCAATTTTGTCCGGACAGGGAAGTACCTCCCTGATCTTTTCAATTTTCAACTGTCCTGGGGTCTTTTGACATGCATAAGTCCATAAGCAGACGAATCCGACTGGTTTAGTCTTGAAAGACTTGACATTCAGTTCGATTTTTTGGTCAAACTTGGAAAAAAGGGCGAGGCTGGGAATGAAACCCGGAACTTCACGGTTTACTTGTTAGCCAGGTGAACATCTAAACCACTCCGCCACCTTCCTTCCTTTTTAAATTAAAAAAAAATTCTCTTCTAAACCTCGGCACTGACTCCATTCTCCGGAAAGTAATTTGGATGAAAAAGAAGAACGCACTGACTGCCACAGTTGTTTTAAAAATGAGAGAAAAAAATCAGACCCTGATGATGTTGTTCTGATACTGTTCATCTCCTAAAGACCAACCCTCCCATACTCCCCTCTGTATTAATTAACCTTTTCCGT
>CM060334.1:2730090-2742590 GCA_030674155.1 Stramonita haemastoma
TTCTTTTGATGTGCACAAGTCCGTTAGCAGACGAATCCGACTGGTTTAGAGTCTTGAAAGAAAGACTTGACATTCAGTTCGACTTTTCGGCCAAAGTGGGAAAAAAGGGCGAAGCGGGGAATCGAACCCGGAACCTCACGGTTTACTTGTTAGCCAGATTAACATCTAAACCATTCTGCCACCCTTCTTTTCTTTTTATTCTCTTCTAAACATCGGCACTGACTCCATTCTCCGGAAAATAATTTGGAGGAAAAAGAAGAACGCATTGACTGCCTCAGTTTTAAAAATGACAGAAAAAAAAATCAGACACTGATGATGTTGTTCTGATACTGTTCATCTCCTAAAGACCAACCCTCCCATACCCTCCTCTGTATACATTAACCTTTTCCGCCTCCGCCGTTGTTCTGAATTTGAAGTTGACGATTTCTTTTCCAATTATAGCAATGGCTTCATACCCAGCCCCCCCTCTCCCTCCGTGATATTGTCCTACAGTCTTCACCTTACGCAACAGACACACAGCAGTTGATGGCACAGCTTTTAGCGAGACGCTCTTGGTTTTCTGTGACACTTTTACGATGGTAATTTGCCAGGGGGTAAGCGCCCGGAGAACATTTTTAGCACATAACGGCAGACAAAGGGTTAAGTTTTCATTTTTAGCGACGATTTTTACAGTAATGATAAAACGTTTCAGATATGTCGCGCAGGCATATATATTATATGAATCCCTCGTGGTAGAAAATGCGGTGAATTATGCTTTATATTACAAATGTAAAGTAGAAAAAAAATCCCTAAGCCGTCATCATTTATCCTAAATGTTAATTCCATAATCATAAATGTTAGGTACAACATGCATTAAAAAATCCCTAAGCCGTCATCATTTATCCTAAATGTTAATTACATAATCATAGATGTTAGGTACAACATGCATTAAGATATCAATGTTTATCGTTAACATTCCCGCCATAGTCACAAAACGTTAGGTACAACATACATTAAGCTATCAACATTCATCCTAGATTTTCTTTCTAGAATCACAAATGCTGGGTACAACAAGCATCAAGCCATCCCCCTTTATCCTCAATGTTGCAGCCATGAACACCAATGCTGGGTACAACAAGCATCAAGCCATCCCCCTTTATCCTCAATGTTAGCATTCAGCCATCCAACTAATCCTCAATGTTGCAGCCATGATCACCAATGCTGGGCACACCGTGCATGAAGCCATCCCCATTGACGGTGAATGTGTCTTCAACGGCTATCAATGTGTCAGGGGTTCAGACGTAAAATGAACTTTACAGCCTCACAAGTGGCAGTATCTGGGTCTTTTGTGTTCTCCTGTTGGCTGAGAGTGACGAAGATGGGCAGGTAGGCAGGTAGGTAGGCAAGGATTTCTGCTGTCCACTGCTAGTCACCGTCTCTTAAACCCGCGACACTTAAGCTTACTCTATCTATCTGTCTGTCTGTCTGTCTGTCTGTCTGTCTGTCTGTCTGTCTGTCTATCTATCTATCTATCTAACGCGCACACGTTAAATCCTGTTCCGCTTTTCGTAAGAGTAGGCAATCGTGTGCGCGGTGGGAACAGATGACATTTACAAAACTGCATACAAACGGGGACTGGATGTAAAAAAGCACAAGAGTGCTCATTCCATTATCCTCGATATAAAAGAATAAATCAAATCAAATCTATCCACCCACCTCTCTCTCTATCTACCCCCCCCCTCTCTCTCTCTCTCTCATTACAATTGTTGATTTTATTTATATTTTTTATTGGCAGTATCTCTCCCTCCGCCTCCAATAAGGATATTAGTTAAAAAATTTTTCCCCCTTTTAATGCAAATGTATGATTTATATCACATGTATAACTTTTGACAGATGGTGGTGGATTGATGTTTTCAGTTGTTTATTTAATCTTGTTCTCTTTTTTGCTCTTTACCTATTAACACTTTTCTATTCTTCCATAATCAAAATCTTTTTATTGTGACTTCTGATTTTTGTCTTCTGATCGAGTGCATTTTTATTACCTTATCATATATAGTGTCCTTATTCTTGTGTGTTGTTTGGTACTGCGTAAAGTTTTATTGTTTAGTATCTTTTCATCTTGATGTATTCCTGAAAAGGGCGGGGACTGGATGTAAAAAAGCACACGAGTGCTTATCTATTATCCTCGAATAAAATACTTTGCCTTACCTTGCCTTGCCTTGCCTTGCCTTGCCTTGCCTTGCCTTGCTTTGTGTGTGTGTGTGTGTGTGTGTGTGTGTGTGTGTGTGTGTGTGTGTGTGTGTGTGTGTGTGTGTGTGTGTGTGTGTGTGTGTGTGTGTGTGTGTGTGTGTGTGTGTCTATCTATCTATCTATCTATCTATCTATCTATCTATCTATCTATCTATCTATCTATCTATCTATCTATCTATCCGGGGGACGGGATAGCATAATGTTCAGAACATTGTGCTGGCAATTTGACGACCCGAGTTCGACTCCCGCTGGAGGGGATTTTTCCTCTGGAGTTAACATCAGTGCTGACTCCACTTTCCCCAAAAGTCTTTCGGATGAGACTATAAACCGAGGCCCCGTGTGCAAAAGCACGCAGAACATCTTGGGCACACGTTAAATCCTGTTCCGGTTTTCGTAAGAGTAGCCCATTGTGTGCCGGTGGGAACAGATGACATTATTTACAAAACTGCACACACACGGGAACTGGATGAAAAAAAGCACATAAGTGCTTATTCCAGTATCCTTTATAATTATCACCCTTGGAAATAAAGTCCTCCCCCCGTCTCTTTCTCTCTGTCTCTCTCTCTGTCTCTCTGTCTCTCTGTCTCTTTCTCTATTGCTGACCCATGCTCTGTATGAGTCTGACTTTTTCGATGCTGCAAGTGTTTAACTAAAGCTCATGCTATAATCGTCTGTGTCTACCTGTCTGTTCTCATTTTTGTCATGATTTGTTTTGTTCTCTGTCTGTCTGTCTCTCTCCCTCTCTCTCCCTCTCTCTCTCTCTTCCCCCCCCCCTCTCTCTCTCCCTCTCTCTCTCTCTCTCTCTCTCTCTCTCTCTCTCCCTCTCTCTCTCTGTGTTCCCACCGTCCTGTGGTTTATTTTTGGAGATAAAACACTCCCTTGAAAAAGATCAAAACGAAAAAGACAGATCCAATTAAAATCCATCGATTTCAACTTGTCCGCTATCCTTAATTCAGTTGCTGCCCGTAAACACTTTTGTTTTTTTGGGGGGTGGGGGCAGAGAATTATTTACAGCACTCTGTTTTCCTTTAATGATCCCCTCTCTCTCTCTCTCTCTCTCTCTCTCTCTCTCTCTCTCTCTCTCTCTCTCCTCTCTCTCTCTCTCTCTTGGATTTGGATCATTACCGTTGTTGTTGTTCCTTAGTTAAAGGAATTGTTTTTTTTATTATCTAGATTTAATCCCTGATAAGGGTGGGGACTGGATGTAAAAAAGCACGCGAGTGCTTATTCATTATCCTCGAATAAAAGAATTTGATTTGATTTGATTTGATTTGATCTCTCTGTCTGTCTGTCTGTCTGTCTGTCTGTCTGCCTTTTCTCCCTCTCCCTCTCTATCGCTGACTCATGCTCTGCTGTTTACTTGCTTTTACATGTACGCGCGCGCGCGCGCGTGCGTGTGTGTATGTGTGTGTGTGTGTGTGTGTGTGTGTGTGTGTGTGCGTGTGTGTATGTGTGTGTAAGTATGTGTGTGTGATAGAGAGAGAGAGAGGGGACATATATATATATATATATATATATATATATATATATATATATATAATATTTGCCCGTGATGCTGATGATGATATAACGATGGGGGCTTGGTCATCACATCCATACAAAAAGACAAATAAAGAAGAGTGAATGTACACATACATACTTGTAAGAACCACCCCCTCCCCAACATATACACACGCACATACACACACACACATATATATATATATATATATATATATATATATATATATATATATATATATATATATATATATATATATATATATATATATATATAATATATGTATATGTATACGTATATATAATATATATATATACGTATATAATCATATCTATCTCTATATCTATCTATCTATATATATATGTATATATATCTACACAGACACACGAGTGCGCACGCGTTAACCTAAATGCATCGCTGTTCGTTAAATATCACAGTGAAGGAGGAGACGTTAAATTGAAAGAGAAAAATACTGCGTTTTGTACATACACGTATACGTCATACTTTTGTCTTTTCCGTTATTTCTGTCTTCAATTTATTTTCCAAAAAATCTTTCATCCCGTCTTATTTATGATCCTGTCCCTGTTTTTCTCTACTTTCGCTTTTCCCCCTTCTTTTTCTTTCTTTTTAATTGTTCGCTGTCATGTGATTTTTGGACACCGTCTCTGTACCTGTCTATCATCCAAAAAGAGAGAGAGAGAGAGAGAGAGAGAGAGAGAGAGAGAGAGAGAGAGAGAGAGAGAGAGAGAGAGAGAGAGAGAGAGAGAGAGTGTGTGTATATATATATGTGTGTGTGTGTGTGTGTGTGTGTGTGTGTGTGTGTGTGTGTGTGTGGAGAGAGAGAGAGAGAGAGAGAGAGAGAGAGAGAGAGAGAGAGAGAGAAGAGAGAGAGAGAGAGAGAGAGGAGAGAGAGAGAGAGAGAGAGAGAGAGAACACTGAACACTGAACACTGAAATTGTTTAATGTACATCGGCCTTAGGCCACAATACAAAAGAGTGGTGGGCATAGAGTGTGTGTGCATATGACATAGGTGTTATAAACATATTACCATCAACGTATATGTATATGAAATACTGTATGAGTAATAATAAAGCAAGAAAGTTATATAAGCCATTTCTTAACCGTTAATCACGGAACAATTCACACGTATCGTAAACGACAATGTTTTAGATGTATTATTCATTAATACAAATATCAATTTCTAGAAAGTTATCCTATTTCTTCTATTGGTTGCATGAAAAATAAAACGTGATAAATTGTATCTATCAGTGGGTACAGTGGCTTTGGAGAGAGAGAGAGAGAGAGAGAGAGAGGTGAGAGAGAGGAGAGAGAGAGGAGAGAGAGAGGAGAGAGAGGAGAGAGAGAGTAGAGAGAGGAGAGAGAAGAGAGAGGTGAGAGGTGGGAAGAGAGAGAGAGATGAGAAGAGAGAGGAGAGAGAGAGAGAGAGAGAGAGAGAGGAGAGAGAGAGAGAGAGAGAGAGAGAGGAGAGAGAGAGAGAGAGAGAGAGAGAGGAGAGAGTGGGAGGTGGCGCAGCGCGCGGTGTGTAATTTATCTTAAGAATCTTATAAAAGACGTGTATGTTCCGCCCCTTGTATTTTCCTTTCTCTCTCTCTCTTCTTCTCTTCCTCTCTCTCTCTCTCTCCTCTCTCTCTCTCTCTCTCTCTCTCTCTCTCTCTCTCTCTTCTCTCTCTCTCTCTCTCTCTCTCTCCTTCACCTGTCTTTAGCTTGAAGGTGAAGAGGAGGACAAGACAGTACAGAGGACAGGAGGATGAAGAAAGTAGGGCAGGTGAAGTGAAGAACTATTGATTTCCCTTTCAGGCCTGACTTTAGTCAGTGCATGCCCCTACCTACCTATGTCCTTTTCAGGGAACCTCTTCTACTTTGGGGGGCTGTCTTTCTTTTCCTTTCTTTGTTTCGTTACTTCCCCCTCTCTGTCTGTCTGTCTGTCTGTCTGTCTGTCTGTCTATCTGTCTGTCTCTCTCTTTATATCTGTCTATCTGTCTCTGTTTCTCTCTCTCTCTATACTTATATAAAATCTGTTTTTCTCTGTCTGTCTGTCTGTCTGTCTGTCTGTCTGTCTGTCTGTCTGTCTGTCTGTCTGTCTCTCTCTCTCTCTCTCCATGTGTCTATAGGTGTGTGTGTATGTGTGTGTGTGCGTGCGTGCGTGTATGCGTGCGTGCATGCGTGCGCGCGCGTGTGTGTGACTGTAGGGGAACGCGTGCGTTTCTCTGTGAGTGTGTGTGGCATGTGTGAAAAACTTTTAACAGAAGCAGGCTCCGCTCTACAGAGGACAAGGACACTACATAGGAAACAGACGTCACACACAACTGGACTGCCTACTGCTCTGACCTACAAAACACATCACAGCCAGATGTCCTAACACCCCTCTACCCCTCAGTTTCAGCTACACACACTACCTCAATACTCTGTACCAAACTTCAACCAGTAGCGAAGGTCGGCAGAACAACTCTTAAAACACGGCGAAGAAGCAGTGACTGGTATCCTAAACGCCTGTCTGCCACAGCACCTTCTTACACAATGAGAAAGTTGTCTACACTCTAGAATCTAGTCAGGAACCCTCCCCTCTTCCAATGAAACGAACATCTCCTTCTCTGCCACACCTCTTCCCACCATCAGTGGTGGCGAGGCAGCAAAGCCATGCTGAAGAAACAGGCTGCCATGCAGCGACAAGCGGGGTACCAACAGTTTTGAAGTAATACAGACTGTAGACTTTGACAGAGCCAGCCAGGCAGGCAGCACATCTCTCTATTATGTACGTGGTACTTGAGGCCGACACATAATTCATACAGTACCATTGAGCACATCTTGGAGTTGCACACTGTCTAAGAATAACTGCTTCAGCAGTAGTAGGGGAGTTGGGTCACGTTTTCATAGAGGGGAACAGAGGGACATGATAGCCTAGTGGTTAGAGTATTGCGTGTCGCCATCAGGATCTGATGGCCTGGGTTTGAGCCACCACCCAGACGCCTGTTCAAGGGTGTTTTTCCTTTCCTCAGGAGCCAACATCAGTACCGACGCCACTTCTCCGAAAACCTCTCCGATGAGACTGTGGGGTCCCGTGTGCGAATGCACGCTGAACATCTTGCGTGCGTTTTCACACACACACATACGCACACACACACACACACACACACACGCACGCGCGCGCGCGCGCGCGCACACACACACAAAAGCACATGAGTTCTTATTCCATTATCCTCGTTATAAAATATTAAAACAAAAAAATAAAATAAAATAAACACACACACAATTCTCTCCTTTTATTCTGTCGTTTATCTCCCTTCGTTACTTAGCCTTCCTATCATTTCTTTTGCTTTCTACATCTCCCCACCCCCACCCATCTCTCTGTGTCGCTTTTAGTTCGTCTGTCTGCCTGGCTACAGGCCTGCTTGCTTGCCTGCTTGTATGTCTGCCTGTTTATCATCATTCTTATTTTCTGTCCTTTTCTCTCCGTTCTTCACCGCTTACATATTGTTTCTGAAACTAAAGCAGACTCGAAAAGCAAAACAGAGAGAGAGAGAGAGAGAGAGAGAGAGAGAGAGAGAGAGAGAAGAGGAGAGAGAGAGAGAGAGGAGAGAGAGAGAGAGAGAGAGAGAGAGAGAGAGAGAGAGAGAGAGAGAGAGAGAGAGAACGGTAGGACAAGAAATTTTTCCATCAAGAAAGGCTTGATTAAAACTTGCTGACTAATTTAATTTCGACATTGCTTGCGAGCGCGTTCATTAAGTGTGTACAGCTTTGCTGATTCTTGTGTGTGTGCTCTGAGGAGAGAGAGAGAGAGAGAGAGAGAGAGAGAGAGAGAGAGAGAGAGAGAGAGAGAGGAGAGAGAGAGAGAGAGAGAGAGAGAGAGAGAGAGAGAGAGAGAGAGAGAGAGGAGAGAGAGAGAGAGAGGAGAGAGAGAGAGAGAGGAGAGAGAGAGAGAGAGAGAGAGCGAGCAAACAAGAACAAATTCGTCTACAGGCAAACATTTTCAAAAACTGAAAAGAACAACAACACCGCAGAGACAAAAATAATGGGAACACTAGACAACAACAAAGAGAAGTTGATAACATTATATCTCATAGATCATATTACAATAGCTCATCCTTGATTAAAGGCTGAACTTGTTTTAGACGTACACAGAGAGACAGAGAGAGAGAGAGAGAGAGAGAGAGAGAGAGAGATAGATAGAGAGAGATAGAGAGAGAGATAGAGATAGATAGATTGATAGATAAAGAGAGAGAGAGAGAGAGAGAGAGAGAGAGAGAGAGAGAGAGAGAGAGAGAGAGAGAGAGAGAGAGAGAGAGAGGAGAGAGACAGACAGACAGACAGACAGAGAGACAGAGAGAGAGAGAGAGAGAGGGGGGGGGGAGGAATCGTTAACATCGAAACGTAGGTTGGTGCCACAACAACAACTTGAAATTAAAGTCTGCAGACCTAAGCCCCAGACACACTTGTGTGATTAAGGGGGGAAAGCTCAGCTCATTAGCATACAGAGGACAGGACAGACAGATTAACCACACGACAGACAGATAAACAAACAAACAGACAGACAGAACACTAGACAAACAAACAGACAGGCAAAGTCCTAAGTAGGGTAATGGCACGCGGGGCCGACAACAAATTATTCATACAGAAGAGGGGCACAAACGGGGAGAGAGAAAAAATCAGGGGTCCACTAAGCGTTGTGTGAGGACGAGAGGTGAGAGAGTAAAGCTGACTCCACCTGAATTAACCAGTCATTATCACCTGCAGCCCTCACTACCGTCTGGTGTCTGGACATAAGTGTTGGTATTGTCCTTGCCAACATCACTGAAATCAGTGGTCGGGGGTGGGGGGTGGGGGCCACAAAAGACTGTAGAACTCAGCACAGAGAGAGAGAGAGAGGAGAGAGAGAGAGAGAGAGAGAGAGAGAGAGAGGGAGAGAGAGAGAGAGAGAGGAGAGGAGAGAGGAGAGAGGAGAGAGAGAGAGAGAGGTATAAAATTGGGAGTTTATCAAATTAAATAGCCATGAACCTTAGTTTCCTCTGAGGTCGGTATATGGCTGCTCATGCATGCAGTCTTTTCATCCAGTGTATACGGCAGGTCTCACAGGGATAGGGATACCCAGGTGTGACGCGAGAAAGAGAGTGCATAGTCTGGGTGACTACCAGGGGGTTCAGCAGGGGATTAAACAACCTCACCCACAGCAAGACTAAGCTTTCAAAGATAAAAACATGAAAATAAAAAAATCCAAGTCTATGGTTTGAACGCAAACGCTTTTGATTTCTTTGCTTAAAGAGATCCAGCTTTACATCGGCTCCACACACCATTACTATTTCTACGATTGGAAAAAAAGATATATCAAACTAACAACACTGGTCTCCTAATCGTGAAGAGAGAGATAAACCACTTGGCTACGATCCCTGTGTGATGTCGTGATCCTTCTCTGAGGCTTGCAGTGCTGCTTTTAATGCCGTCTCCTTCCTCCTGTCTGGGCTCTCCTAAAGAGGAAAGTGTTGAAGGGATGAAGCGGGGATTTCAGAGTCTGGCTGACTGAGATGGCGGTGTGGGGTCACCTCGTGCTGCTTTAGTACCCTCCCGCCAAGAGCGCGGCCTCCTCTCGTCTGATGGTGGCTCTTTTTATCAGCTCCATTGCAGACCATTTGTACTGACATGACGACTGATGGTGTCCTTTATCAGCCAACACAAACTCAGACCGTTCCTATTGACGGGTTGACTGATGGCAAGTCTCACATCTCTCTCCTTCTCTCTACAAAACACTCCCAGGACGCATCATGATGGCTAATGCATTATCATTATAGCGTATTATCAAGCACTGTACTGGAAAATGAATCCATCACGCATCTACGTTGTACAGATGGCATTAATGGCTTGGTGGTTAGTGAATAAAAAACTTGCCAAATTTCTTCAAAGACGGAAGGAAACATCATTAAGATAATGTTAGTGTAGCTTAACGCGCTGGGCTACTCCAAGATTACGCGCTTAAGATGTTTCCACTTATATCATTACAAAATAAGATCTAGCAAAATATAATCAGCACCGAGAAGACTTAAATTGATGGACAACCCTATCTCACCTGTCTTACCTGTCAGCATCACCAGGTGCGATGGTAGCAACTGCACCCATTGACACCAACATGATCCTTCTTCTCCTTGTGCTCCAGTCTTTGCTCTTTCTGTTGACTTCATGGATTCTAGTGTCACAAGATTCGCTGATGCTGCCAATGAGAGAAACTGGTGGTCTGCATTTTTGTCTACCGTCTCCTTGGTCATCACTGGTGATATAACTTTTCATGGACACAAGCTAGAAGCTGTGCAACACTTCACTTACTGGGATCCATTTCAAGCAACACGAACACCAGTACTGTCCGGACGGAAATCTGTATGGAGGACTAACACATCTCCATGAAAACACAACAGAGCTTACGCAGAGATCGTTATATTCAGACTTCTTGTGAGCACGCGAAACATGAATACTGATAGGGGATCTAGATTGAAGTCCTGTCTTGGGATGGAGGTGTCATCGCCAAATACCTATCTGTTATCGCTAAATACCTGCTATCGCCAGATACGTAACTGTTATCGCCAGATACGTAACTGTTATCGCCAGATACTTAACTGTTATCGCCAAATACCTAACTGTTATCGCCAGATACCTAACTGTTATCGTCAGATACCTAACTGTTATCGCCAGATACCTAACTGTTATCGAAAGATACCTAACTGTTATGGCAAGACAGCTAACATCTAATACACTGATACATTATTACCATGAATGAATATAGATAGAAGACCACCAGACAGAAGTGTCCATATGTACTGTCATCTGTTGTTAATTTTGTTGTTGGTACATTCTGGTGATGGTAGTGGAGGGGGACAGAGAGATAGATAGATAGAGAGATAGAGATAGATAGATAGATAGATAGATAGATAGAGAGAGAGAGAGAGAAGAGAGAGGAGAGAGAGAGAGAGAGAGAGAGGAGAGAGAGAGAGAGAGAGAGAGAGACGAGAGAGATGGAGGGAGAGAGAGAGAGAGAGAGAGAGAGAGAGAGAGAGAGGTGCATGCATCTGTGTATCTGTGATATGCATATGTAATATATCTGTGTAAACATTATTACCAATACTTGGGATCAACATATGGTGATGGCAGCAATAGTAGATATAGTAATAGTATTGGTATTAGTAGGAGTAGGAGAAGGAGGAAGAAGAGAATGAGCAGAGGCAGCAGTAGTAGTAGTAATATTGGTAGTAGTAGTAGTAGAAGAAGTAGTAGTAATATCAGTAGTTGTAGTAGTAGTGGTGGTAGTAGAAGTAGCAGCAGAAGCAGCAGTAGTAGTAGTAGTAGTAGTAGTAGAAGTAGTAGTAGTAGTAGTAGTAGTAGTAGCAGTGGTAGTAGTAGTAGTAGTTAGTAGTAGTAGTAGTAGTAGTAGTAGTAGTAGTAGTAGTAGTAGTAGTAGTAGTAATAGTAGTATTAGTAGTAGTAGTGGTGGTGGTGGTGGTAGTAATAGTAGTAGTAGTAGTAGCAGCAGCAGCAGCAGCAGTAGTAGTAGTAGTAGTAGTAGTAGTAGTAGTAGTAGTAGTAGTAGTAGTAGTAGTAGTAGTAGTAGCAGTGGTAGTAGTAGTAGCAGCAGCAGCAGCAGCAGCAGCAGTAACAGTAGTAGTAGTAGTAGTAGTAGTAGTAGTAGTAGTAGTAGTAGTAGTAGTAGTAGTAGTAGTAGTAGTAGAGGTAGTATTAGTAGTAACAGCAGCAGCAGCAGAAGCAGCAGCAGTAACAGTAGTAGTAGTAGTAGTAGTAGTAGTAGTAGTTAGTAGTAGTAGTAAGAGTAGCAGTAGTAGCAGTAGCATTGTATTCTATTACATCTATAGTAATAATCGTCTTCGTCCACGTGGTAAAAGCAGTAGTAGTAGTAGCAACAGCAGCAGCAGCAGCAGTAATAGTTGTAGCAGCAGCAGTAGCAGCAGCAGTAGCAGAAGCAGTAGCAGTAGCAGAAGTATTGTATTTTACTGCATCTATAGTAATCATCGTCGTCGTCCATGCGGTAAAAGCAGTAGTAGTAGTTGTGGCGGTCAGAATGTTTCTGTTGTGTAAAAGCTGAAATGAGACATGTCTAAATTAAACAGCCGAGAAAATGAAAAAAAAACCACCAACAAATCCAAACTCTGCTACAGAATGTCGCCTGCACTTTCATTCAATGAACGAAACAGAGGAAGCAAGCGTGCAAACAAACTAGACAAAAATCAATGCAGTTGCCCACCATGCGCCACTGAAGGAATAAACGAGCTTCGACAACAAAGGCGGTTTTTATATTTTGTTTAGATCCCGAGCGACATGGCAATGAATGTTTTCGGTAAAGTATAAAACAGGCTCCTAGATCATAAAAAGAAATCACTCGGGTTCCAGACCCTTCCCCTATCTCCCCCCCCCCAAAACCAACCCCAGAGAAAACTAAATGCCGAGAAAGTCTATGAGATAGAAATCACTTGGGTTCCAGATCTTCCCCTATAACGCCCCCCCCAAAAAAAAAAAAAAAAAAAAAAATCCTAGAGAAAAATGATTGCCGAGAAAATCTCTGAGATATAAAAAAGTAAAGTTTTTTTTAGATAAAAAGTAAAGAGAAAACACAATTCATCACATAACAAAACTATACAGACAGAGAGGCAGACAGACAGAGAGAGACAGACAGAGAGGCAGACAGACAGAGAGGCAGACAGAGAGGCAGACAGACAGAGAGGCAGACAGAGAGGCAGACAGACAGACAGAGAGAGAGAGA
>CM060334.1:2750090-2752590 GCA_030674155.1 Stramonita haemastoma
GATGTTCTGTGTTTCTTGAAGCCAACGTGTTACTAGGTGCAGAGCATTGCATATACGCTTCACCCCAGCAGTAGAAAGGTTACTTTGAGATATTTCACCAACTACATAGCTCAGGGCGCTGATGAAGCCAGGTATGCATGCTGGGTATTTCCCGTGTTTTTAGAACTCTCTGCTTTTGCATCTATCTTGATCATCTTATTTCATTTTAATTCTTTTTATTTTATTTTAGTATATTTTTTGTTTTCGATATAATAAACACTTTGCTTTTACATATTTGATTCATGATATCTTACGCTGATTTTTTACCTCTTTTTCTGTCATCAGGTAGAGCTCCATGTTTCATCAATAGTGACATTTTTACGTAGACAACTGTTTCCCCCACCATTAAGGTATCTGCATTCCAACTTCAGGGATGATGTCTAAACACAACACCACCATGCATGCGTTGTTTTTAAAAAAATCACTCGTTCCTACCGGCAAACAACGGCTTACTCTTTAAAAGGCAGAACGGGTTTTGAATGTGTGCGCAACATGTTAAGGGTGCACTTGCACAAAGAGTGCCTCAGTTTAAAATCTCACCCATTAATAAACTATACAAAAAAGGATAAAAACATGCAAAGACCAGTAAATCAGCAAACACACAAAAAGCCCTGACCACAACATCTCTTTCAAAACAACGCCATTACAAGCTCACGACAAAACATAGCAAACTCACACAAGAAATGGAAAATATTTTCTTTTTTGTCTGATCAACTGATTTTTTTTCTCGCTCGCTTTCTTTCTCTGTGTAATTCTTAAGATTGTTTGTTCACGTTTTCCCGTGACAATCGATGCTTTAGATTTTCTTTTATACCTTCTAGTCATCGAAAACAAACACACACACATGCGTGCGCGTGCGCACACACAAACACACACACATACACATGTACACAGACGCAAACTCTCTGTCTGTATCTATGATCTCCTTGTCCCTGTCTGTCTGTCTGTCTGTCTGTCTGTCTCTGTCTGTCTGTCTGTTCTGTCTCACACGGAAGTGCTTGCATGTACACGCAACACACACACATATATACACAAACACACAAACACACACACACAAACACACACACACACACAGACACACACACTAGATCAACTGCAAGCGCACATGCACGTGTATGGGGTGAGAGAGAGAGAGAGAGAGAGAGAGAGAGAGAGAGAGAGAGAGAGAGAGAGGAGAGAGAGAGAGAGAAGGGAGGGAAGAGACAGAGACAGAACAGAGACAGGAGACGAGTCCGAAGACAGAGACAAGAGAGACAGAGAGAGAAGAGAGAAAGAAGCAAGGGAGAGAGAGAGAGAGAAGACGACAGGAAGGAAGACCAAGGGAGGAGGAGGAGGAAGAAGGCAATGACAGGAGGAAATGGCTGACTGAGGATTGCACTTCAACTTTCAATCGTTCGTTAAGACCCTCCACAGACGGACGTTAAAGACCCCAGAAGCAATAATCGATCATTTCTGAAAGCTCACAGAAGGAAAGAAAGAAAGAAAAGAAGGAAAATTCAGTCAACAACTCTGATCTGATTCTTAGTTCAACGCGTGGCTTAAATTGGGCTGACGCGTAGGAATTAAAACGAAAATTTTCTGAGATAGAACGATAAATGCATCAGAGCTACAACGACAACAAAAACGATCATAGTAACAGCAACAGTTGCAGCAGTAACAACAACAACAGCAACAAACTAAAACAACAGAAACAACAACAACAAAGACAACAGCAGCAGTGCAACGTCAGTAAGAGCAACAGAAGCAACACTAGCAAGTGTAGCAGCAATAAGAACAGTAATTAGCATTATATATATATATAATATATTATTATATATATACATACACACACGCACACACATACAACACACACACACACTCAAAACTACACACACACGCACACACAAACACACACTGCAACGCGCGCGCGCGCACACACACACACATACAAAACACACACACACATACACACGCACACACACACACAAACACACATACACACACACACATACACACGCACACACACCACACACACACACACACACACACACAACACACACACACACAACACACACACACACACACACACACACACACACACACACACACCAGCAGAAGCAGCAAGTCAGTCAGTCAGACTAGGAACCAGGGAGGGACGGGGCCTAATTCGCTGTTACTGGGAGCCGACAGACCTGGTTAGACACCGTGTGTTTGTCAGTGTGTATTTGGCGTGCTCTCCTGTCTGGGGCTGCCTGTTTGCATAACACAGGGTGACAGGCAGGAGAGAGAGAGAGAGAGAGAGAGAGAGAGAGAGAGAGAGGAGAGAGAGAGAGAGAGAGAGAGAGAGAGCACATACCATTATTTTTCACTGACACATCTGGCGGTGTAAAGCGAACAAGAGAAGCAGAAGATGAATTTCTTTTTTATAAAGTTTTTTTCCCCTGTTTACCTTTTTACATACGGCTTGCAACCCAACACGAAT
>CM060334.1:2755090-2775090 GCA_030674155.1 Stramonita haemastoma
TTTCTGTGTTTGTGAAAAACGGTTTGCTTGTTATCAGGCTTTTAACCTTATTTCGTTGTATTTACCGTAATCTGTGTCGGTGGGAACAGATGACAAGATCTACAAAACTGCATACACACGGGGACTGGATGCAAAAAAGCACATGACTGCTTATTCCATTACCCTCGATATAAATAAATAAATTAAATAAATAAGTAAATTTATTCACAGAGAGTGTTGTATGTAAAATCATGGAAGAAGAAGAAGCATGTCAGCACCACTTGTTTGCCTCTGATATGGGCTCTTTGTTCCGAGTATCTACATGGGAAATTTTCGCTGGAAGTAAATGTAATCAACACAAGTCGTTGTCATCATCATGATCACCACCACCATATGCATCATCATCATCGTCATCAACATCATCATGATCATCATAAATCACCATCATCATCATCACCATCATCATCATTATAAATCACAATCTCTATTCTTCTGTCTTGTTTTTGTCTTCTGTTTCTATTTTCCTTTTTTCTCTGCTATATTTTCTCTGTCTGGAGACAGGCGGTGACAGCTATTTCTCCCCATAATGTATATCCCCAGCTGACGCTGTGTTGTGAAGATTGTCACAGAAGTCCACATCGTGACCCAGCCTGTAGACAGGGGGACGGGATAGTTCAGCGGTCAGGGTGCTCGCTTTCTGCCAGCCAAGGTTAAGCAGCGTCGAGCCTGGTTACCAAGTGGATGGGTGACCGTTTGCGCGCCTTGGCTTCAGTACAGTACAGTCCCCCAGTTCACCTAGCTGTCAATGGGTACCTGCCTTCTTTAGGGTCAGGGAAGGTAAAGCAGCAAGGGAGAGGAGATGGGCGCCGCCCTCAACATGCTGGCCCTAGAGAAGTTGAGGTCTCTGATGCCTCGCGCACCTATGACCACACAGGTTATGGAACACCTTTACCTTTTTTACCTTTACCTACAAATAGGATCTGACAGCGGGTGTTTGTGCTGTTCAGCCTCTTTAGTATTTAGTATTCTTCCCTTTTTTCTGAAATAATTCACACAGGCGTGTATGCACGTCCATGCTTTCCACAGCACACGCACACTCTTTATTTATTTATTTGAAAACAAATGAAAAGAGTGAACTGACAAACCTAGTATCTAAGACAAGAACGTGGATAGAATGAAGTGTATGCACTCATAATACACCAGATTAACGCAACTACAACAGTGTAAGAAAGAAGCTAGAACTCCAGACATCATGTGTTTATAGTTGTCGCTTCCTGTTTTCGCTTCATGCGTCTTTGCTTCATTGGGGTTCTTTATGTGGACCCTCATGTCTGTATCCTCTCCCTTCTCTGTTGCATTAAACGCTGCGGGGGTTTTCTCCCCATTGATCTCGTCTTTTGTTGCCCATCCCATTACCTCCCGCATTCAGCCTGTTTGTCTTTTCCTTCTTCTTTGTCGAACTTTCAGACAGCAACTCCTGAGGCCCTCACAAATGCTGCCGTGCGCTGAAGGCCCTCCAGGGGTCCAAAGAGCTTGTCCCTCATCGGCAGGTCAGTAGGCCAGATATCGGCCTTCACTCAGGTCTTGGAGTGTTGGACAGGTCTGGAGGAAGTGTTCCACTGTCATGGGAGAAGTGCCACAGGAGCACGCCTCAGAATCTCCAATGTGGAACTTGGCGAACTTGTGATGTCTGAGTCTGCAGTGTCCAGTCCTCAGCCTCACAATGGTTACTTGGTCTTCTCTGGGGAGGAGGTAGTAGTCATCCTTACCATTGAAATCAGGGAGCTGCTGAAGCCATCATCTGTCTTGCTTTTCCTTCACATCTTTTCCAAATCGTCTTATTTCATTTAATTGAGGAAAAAGGTTATTAAGGAAAGACTTTAAAGAACTACATAACTACCATCTATATTATTGAAGCAGGGCCGGTTTCAGAACGCATCCTCTATGAGCACAGTAACGGAGTGAACAGATCTGTCAGCAGGCGGGTGACAAAACCTGAGGGTGGGTTAAGTGGTGCACCTTCCCGGTCTGCAGCCCTGCACTAAGAGTGCAGGTGCTAGGATGAAAACACTACTGTGACAAACACACAGACACACACACAGACAGCAGACAGACAGACAACACACACACACACACACACACACACACACACACACACACACACACACACACACACACACACACACACAACAGACTCAACCAGTTTTGCTGTAAACTGTCTTTTAGTCTGTCTGACTGTGACCATCACATTTATGTCAGACTTTGTTGCCGTGGGTACTTTTCACTCCCACAAACTGTGTGTTGCACTGGTCATGTGGAGTTATGGAGTCATCCTCCACAGGACTGCCTTCAGTGAAGTGACAGATGCCATCTGTTGCGACACATTTCTGCATCTGCCGACTGGCTGACTGCAGCCACGTGACCGGAAGAAGAACAGTTGAAGATGGCCTCTGGCGATGTGGGTACAGGTTGGTTAAAAATGACTTTTTTCTTGTCTTTAAAAAACACACACCTGATGACTGTTTTTCGTCTAAAGTTGTTTTGATGCTCACCGAATTTTTATTTCATGTTGTTCTATTGCACTGTTTTATATCATACTGTAATGATAAGCATTGCAACCACAATAGAATGATCTGCTTAAAATTCGAGTGAATTTCCCTTCCTTTGTTTTGAACTGCCTACTGAGTAAGTGAGTTATTTCTCTGTGGAATCTAACTGTATATATTCCAGTCACATATTTCTTTCTTTCTGGGGATCTAATTGTACATATTCAAACAACATATTGATTTCTCTGTGAGTCTGACCGTAAATGGGGCAAGGATAAGTCTCATATCGCTGTGGGTTCTCTTACATGCGCAATAAAACATTTTGCACACATATACTTTGGTTCACTGTCTCATTCAAAAGACTAGCACCAAGCCATCATACATGGGCAGGTGGAGGGGCGGTGGAGGAAATCTGGAGCATCCCATCTGCACGTTCTCTTGGAACAACCCCCCCCAAAAAAAAAAACACCAAACAAAACAAAAAACAACAACAAATAAACCCACGAAAAACAGCAACGAAAACAAAAACAGAACGGAAAACCAACAAGCAAACCAAAACAAACCAAAAAACCCCCAGAACAGAAAACTAATAAAGAAGCAAACAAAAACAAGGAAACGTTTTACACTTGATCAGGAAAAAAAAATGGACGAGGCAGTATGCAGCTTTCAAAAAACACAAGCTCACTGAGATAAATGGCTGACGGAGTTAACGTCATTTTGGAGGTATAATACACACCCTTTTCTGTCTTCATCATAACAACAGATAGATTGAAGTGGGGCCCTTTGACAGAGCTAAGGCCATTTTGGAGTGATAAAAAGCACCTTCAGTGTCTTAATTTTAACAACAGACTCATTGAAGTGGAGCCCTATGACAAAGTTACGCCACTTTGGAGTTATGATACATACTATTTGTGTCTTTCTTTTAACAACAGACAGATTGAAATGGGGCCCTATGACAAACTTAACGCTATTTTAGAATAATAATGCATACTCTTTGTGTTTAACGCCATTTTGGAGTTATGATACTCTTTCGCTCTTCATTTTCACAACAAACACACAGATTAAAGTGGCGCCCTATGCCAAACTTAACGCCACTTTGGAGTGATGAACCGCACCTTTTGTGTCTTCATTCTAACCACAAACAGACTGAAGTGGGGCCCCATGTGCCGGATGAAATTATTTCAACTGATTTGTTTCTAAATCCGTCCTTGACTGGATAGGCAGTTTGCCCCATCAAGCAGATCTGTGTTGCTATCTGGTGCTGTGTAATGGGCGTGTTTAGTAATGAAACGGAATTATTGAGTTTAATGTCCTTGTCTTCATTCGGTGATTACAGGGATTACAATGCAAAAAAAAGAGAGAGATTTTCACACATTGAAACTATTCATGTTTGAGAGAGAGAGGAGAGGAGGAGGAGAGAGGAGGAGATGGAGAGAGAGAGAGAGAGAGAGAGAGAGACGAGACAGAGAAGAGAGAGAGAGAGAGAGAGAGAGAGAAGAGAGAGAGAGAGAGAGAGAGAAGAGAGAACAGAGACAAAAAGAACAGAAAATATATATATATATATATATATATATATATATATATTATATATTATATGAGAGAGAGAGAAGAGAGAAAGAGAGAGAGAGAGAGAGAGGAGAGAGAGAGAGATAAGACGAGACAGAGACAGAGAGACAATAGAGAGAGACAGACAGACAAAGACAGAGACAGAGAATGTGTGTGTATGTGTGCGCATACATACGCGCGAATGTATGCGCGCACCGTATGTACCTGTGTTTAGTTTTAGCTGGCTTTTCATTCATGTACTCATTATTTTACTCACTCATAACAGAAACGCTCGCAATAAGAAATGAGCCGTGCGAATGCGTAATGCAACTTCCTTACGGACCATTACAGATGTTTTTGATTCGATTTGTCTCGATCATGGTAAACCTCTTTGATGTCAAACCCTGCAAGAGAGAGAGAGAGAGAGAGAGAGAGGAGAGAGAGAGAGAGAGAGAGAGAGAGAGAGAGGGGAGAGAGAGAGAGAAGAGAGAGAGAGAGAGAGATTTTCCAGATTATCAGGGCATGGGTCTGACGAAGAATTGTCTTGGATCTCAAGGATTACGCTGGCTAAAAATCAGGGGCCAGTTAACTGCACTCACATCTCCAGAGTACGTTGGCGCAATTTGGCATTATTTTGTTGTTGCTGTTCTATGAGATGTCTGAAAGCTTCATACTAAATATAACAGCATAACAACAGCCTGTAACAGCATGCAGTCTTAGAAAGTGATGGTAGCCTAGGGGTTTTAGAACATTGCGCTTGCAATCAACGACCCGGGTTCGAATCCCGTTCAAGGACATTTTTCCCCTGGAGTTACATCAGTGCAGACTCCACTCTCCCCAAACGTCCTTCGGGTAAGACTGTAAACCGAGGCCCTGTGTGCGAACGCCGCAGAACATCTTGCGCACACGTTAAATCCTGTTCCGCTTTTCGAAAACGGGCAGTTTAAGGACACGGCAGATGATGATAGCGAGACAAGGGGGAGACAACATGCTCGAGGGCTCATTAGTATTTAACAAGATTTTCGTTAAAAAAACAAACAAAAAAATAGACAGCGTAAGAGGTTTTTCTGCATTGATGAACAATGTACGAGATTTTTGTTTCTTTTTAAAAATGTGTGCTTTTTGGCATACAAAAACTATTTCATAAAAAGGTGAAAAAATTGTTTGAAAAACTAAAATCGTCATCCTTACTAATATCACAGTCCAGCTGAAGTGGGATGTGTCAGGCCTGACTTTAACGGTCATAGCGAGTCAAGGGGAACAGCAGTGTCTGAAGATTCATTTGTATTTAAAAGAATTTCTTTGAAAAAGAAAAACGACAAAAACGGTCTTGTTGGACAGGCTAACATCGCCATGATCACCAATATTCCAGTCATGCTGAAGGGGGACACACCGACCTGACTTGGCAGGACTTAATGGCAGCGCGGGCTTTTTCTGTTGACTAGACAGCAATGCAGCGCTGGGGCTTTTTCTGTTGATAGGACAGACAATAGCAGCTGCCGGCTGAGCGCTTGATGACAACGAAAAAGAAGAATAAACTGCTCGTCAGAAAATAACGATTTTGATAGAGATATTATCAACACGGGGATTGATATTACCGTCAAGATGAAGTAGGCCATCGTGTGCCGGTGGGGACAGATGACAAAACTGACAAAACTGCATACACACGGGGACTGGATGTAAAAAAGCACATGATGGCTTATTCCATTATCTTCCATATAAATTTAAAAAGAAGGAAAAAAAGAAAGAGGCGAGTCTTTGACACAGACATGACTGTAGGGCCATTAGCTTCAATGCAGTGACGTTGCCGTCATTGTCAATGTCTTGTTTAAACACTTTCGTCATCATTATCGTTCCCATCACACCCAACATTGCCGCTATCCTAAATGGTACATTCGTCCACCATGATTCATATTTTAACAAGAATTTCTACCCCCCCCCCCCCAAAAAAAAAAAAGAAGTTTTTGTTGGAAAGGCTAAAATCGTCACGTCAGACATGTCAATTAACTCAAACTACAACTTTTCGAGTTGTTACAATAACGGCCATGTGTTTTTATTAACTCATTTTTTGCCCTCACCCATTATTTGGGTGAAAATGTTATAATTCTCAGCTCTGCTACTTTGGTAGTTGAAACACATCACAACCACAATGTCTATTAGCATAACTGGTACATTCGTCCACAGTGATTATCTCAAACAGACTCCATTAATTTCTGCTATTTTTGAGATGTTAACAATAACGGCCATATGTCTTTTTTTAAAACTCCTTTTCTTGCCGTCACTCCATTATTTGGCTAAAAATGTTCAGTTAGAATTCTCAGCTGCACTGCTCTGGTTGTTGAAACACTCATTAAATCATAATGTTTTGAATCAGATGGCCATTTCAGCCGTGTGGTTAAGAGCATTTGGACTGCCATCCTATGGGTCCATGAAGTCGTGGGTTCGAATCTTGGCAGCAGTCTCTGGTTGGGATTAAAAATATATATTACTCGGGTCAACTGTCAGTGTTGAACTGTCAGTGCCGTACACATGGGACAAGATCAACTACACACAGTATAAAGAGCATCCCAACATCCTAGAATTTCTGTGCAGAAATTTTCTTTTTCTATCACTCTCTTTCTTTCGGTCATGTTCCTTTTCTTGCTGTCACCCCTTTCTTGTCTGTTTTCTGCCCTCTTGGTCCATTCTCTTGCCTTTCCTTTCCAGAAAGACTTCAAAGATAAGAATTTTCTCTGTTGCCAAAGTGGGATGCGCTGGGCCTGACTTGTCAGGCGCCTAACGGCAGCGTGATGCATTTTCACTCATATAGCAGATAACAATAGTTGCTGTCTGAGCGTTCGACGAAGAAGTATACACTTCGCAAAGCAAAGATATATAACTGCGATGGTTAAAACGGGAAAATATATTTGACAGAAAAACAATCCCTAAAACGTGAAATCACGGAAAACTGCCACGCTAATTGACCTGAATTGAACACAAACTTGATAAAACGCATCAAAGAAACTCAACCAAAATGGCTTCAGAGCTGACCAGGTTCACAATTCTAGCGACAAACACGATATTGGCGAAACCTACTTTGCGGAACCTCATAAAAAGGCATTGAAGAAAACTGGAAATAACAGAATTGATCCCCTGCCACCCGCCCACTGCAGGCAGTTTATTTCTGGAATAGTTCAGAGAACTTCCTCCACAAAATGGGCTCTTGAACAAAATATAAATCAATGGGGAATAACTTTTTATTTATTATATGAAGCTATTTTCAGTTCAGAAATGAGGAAAGACCTGATCATTCACTTAAAAAACAACAACATACTTCATGCACTGATTTGAATTTTTGTTTTAAAGTAACGGCTTGTGTCTTATATTATCATAAACACATCGGAAAACGTTCATCTAATTGAAGCGTGTATTATGTAGTCCAGTTATGACTTTTTAACATATCTTTACACTATTAGTAACACTTATAAATAATGCAACAAATTCCACACTTATGTTCTTTTACAGAATAGTTAACACTCATGACAATGTCACAAGTACCCCAATTATGTTCCTTTACAGTGTAACTATCACTCGTACACAATGTCACCAACTCCACACTGTGACTGAAAGCTGTGCTGCTCTTAGTACCGAACGACACGGTCACAAAACACCAACTTGTTTACCAGACATTTTCTACAAGTACACGGTAATGATAACCTCGCTTAGTTGTTGTTTTTTCTCAGGTAAATCCATATCGATCCCAACCATCACAGTTTACCAGTAGGAGACGTTTACCTTCTCTTCATCAACTCGTCTTTCTTGACACAGATAATGTTGGAATTATTTCGGGTGGCGTCCCAGATATTCTACTGTCATTTTTTTGTACACACTAAAGCAGATTCACAGAGAGTTGGCTCGAAGTCTGCGAGATGAATGGCGGGTAGTTAGTGTTCTTCAGACAGAGATCATGTGCTGAACTTGTCTCTTTGATCTTCAGATAATGACGGAATCCGTTTGCTCATAGAAAAGTTAGCAAGACTACATTAATACGGTTTTTAGAAGTGGGGAAGAAAACAGGGAGAGAGAGAGAGAGAGAGAGAGAGAGAGAGGAGAGAGAGAGAGAGAGAGAGAGAGAGAGAGACAGAGAGAGAGAGAGAGAGAGTGAGAGACGCACAGACAGACAGACAGACAGACAGAAAAAGGCAAGGCAAGGCAAAGGCAAGGCGAGGCAAGGCGAATTCTTTTATTTCGAGGATAATGAATGACCACTCGTGTGCTTTTTTTTACATCCAGTCCCCGCCCTTATCAGGGATAAGATCAAAATAAAAAACAAAGAGAGAGAGGAGAGACAGAGAGAGAGAGAGAGGAGAGAGAGAAGAGAGGAGAGAGAGAGAGAGAGAGAGAGAAGAGAGAGGTGGGAAAAGTCCAGCATTCTGCCAGGTGTGGGGTGGTCCGGGTTGTAGTCTTTCAGATTAGAATGATAAAACAAAATTTTATGTTCAGCAAATTTTTATAGGTAAAAAAAATTGTGCCTACCAGTGACTGAGCGTGGCCACCTGTGCAGCACCACACCACCCTTTTAACAGAACTGTTCTGTGTGCAGGTGTACTTGTATTTTCCTTATCAGAAGGTTCTTTCATACACATGTGTGACAAAGATATACTCTGTACTAGTCCTGGATTATATCATGTGCGCAGCAAAAGCACGTTAAACATGGAACTGCCAACTCATTCAAAAGACTAGCCGCCAGACCACCTCTGGTCTAGTGCACACAGGGAGGGAGGGGTAGGAAAACCTTGCAAGAGGGCAGGAATCGAACCTCCGATTTTTCGCTTTCTGCATAGCTTCAATATCGGAAGACCATCAATCCAGGCTAGGCTTTCACGTAAACAACAGCAATACAGACAGATGACAGCAGGGAAAACTGATAGCACATTGCCCAACGTGATCTGTGTGTACGGTATTCGATCGATCGGGGACAGGGTAGCCTAGCGGTCAGAACATTGTGCTGGCAATTGGACGACCTGGCTTCGATTCCCATTCTAGGGAGAATTTCTCTCCTGGAGTTAACATCAGCGCTGACTCCCCACTCCCGCAAAAGTCTTTCGGATAAGACTATAAATCGAGGCCCCGTGTGCGAATACACGCAGAACATCTTGCACACACGTTAAATCCTGTTCCGCTTTTCGTAAGTGAAGGCCATCGTGTGCCGGTGGGAACAGATGATATTTACAAAATTGCATAAACACAGGGACTGGACGTAAAAAAAGCACACGAGAGCTTATTCCATTATCCTGGATATAACAGAATAAAAAAAATACACACACGGGGACTGAATGTAAAAAGCACATAAGGGCTTATTCAATTATCATCGATATAAAAGAATAAAATCAATAAATGAAATAAAATAAAAACTAAATCGATGAAGACTTGAAGGCAGCTAATGGGCCGCTGTGTTGGACAGCGCGGCCATTGAGATCAAAGGGGATTGCATATCAGATCAATGGACAAACGAACTGAGACAGACTGGCCTCTCTCTGTTGTCGGGGCTGACATCAAAGAGATTTAGCTCTATTATCAAAAGCCAGACATAATGCTATTTTTCTTTCTTGTTCTTTGGAAAGGGGGGGGGGGGAGGTTTACAAGGAGACGCTAGGAGCGGTGGTAGCTCACGAAGAATAAGAACACAAGAACCCAAACGTGCAGAATCCCTCAACTCGTCCGCTTTTAATCAGAGTGACGGAGGGGGAGGGAGGTGGGGAGAGGGGAGATAGCCTAGTGGTCAGCCAGTGTGATATAGACAGAAATGAACAGGAAAAGAGGGAAACCATTAAAATCATCCACACACACACACACAGAGAGAGAGAGAGAGAGAGAGAGAGAGAGAGGAGAGAGAGGAGAGAGAGAGAGAGAGAGGAGAGAGAGAGAGAGAGAGAGAGAGAGAGAGAGAGAGAGAGAGAGAGAGAGAGAGAGAGAAGAGAGGAAGAGAGAGAGAGAGAGAGAGAGAGAGAGAGAGAGAGAGAGAGAGAGGAGAGAGAGAGAGAGAGAGAGAGAGAGAGGAGAGAGAGAGAGAGAGAGAGAGAGAGAGAGAGAGAGAGAGAGAGAGAGAGAGAGAGAGGAGAGAGAGAGAGGAGAGAGAGAGAGAGAGAGAGAGAGAGAGAGAGAGAGAGAGAGAGAGAGAAGAGACAGAGGAGAGAGACAGAGAGAGAGAGAGAGAGAGAGAGAGAGAGAGAGAGAGGAGAGGATTATTTATTTCTTCTTTTATGTTTATTTATTGAGGTTTTTTATTATTTATTCTTTCATATTTATTTGTTTATTCTTTTATATCGAGGATAATGGAATAAGCACTCATGTGCTTTGTTAACGTCCAGTCCCCGTCTGTATGTGGTTTTTGTAAATCTTGTCATATGTTCCCATCGGCACACAATGGCCTACTCTTTCGAAAAGCCGAACAGGATTTAACGTGTGCACAAGATGTTCTGTGTGCGTTCGCGCACGGGGCCTCGGTTTATAGTCTCATCCGAAAGAATTTTGGGGAGAGTGGAGTCAGCACTGATGTTAACTTCAAGGGAAAAATCCCCTAGAGCGGGAATCGAACCCGGATCGTCAAAGTGCGAGCAAGAGAGAGAACGACATGTATTTTAGCAGATGATTCCACGGCAATTCCACAGCAACGCAACACAATCAAACACCACACAATACCATATCAAGACACAACACGAACTTAAAAACAAACAAACCCAAAACAAAACAGGTCAATATCAAAACAACTTCAGACGAAAAACAGTCGTCATCAGATTATAAGAAAAACACCCCCCAAAACAAAAACAAAAAAACAGGTGATGTTATCCTCCATGTACAGACATCACCAGAGGCCATCTTCAATTTTTCTTCTTCCGGTCACGTGGCTGCAGACAGCCAGTCGGCAGATGCAGAAATGTGGCAGAGCAGATGAGGTCTGTCTCCTCACTGAAGGCAGTGCTGTGCAAGATGACTCCATAATTCCGCATGACGAGTGCAACACGCATCTTGTGTGGGCGAAAAGAACCCACGGCAACAAAGTCTTTTGAAAAAGAAAGTCGTCAAAACAAAATGCCGTAAAAAAAAGTGGTACGCGGCGCGGGACTAAAGTCTGGAAAGATGAGGTTGTCAAAATGCAGTGTACTCGAAACACAAGTCAACAATAAAAAGGGGAAAAAACGGCTGCAGATTTTCATGCTCATTATTATTGTTTTATTTTAAAAATTATTGTGGTGCGTGGTTAACGTGCTTCTATTACTGTCGAGTTGATTTTTTTGTTAGCAAATCAAAATCTGAAGCAAAGCCTCCCGGTTGGAAATTATACAAAAAATATCTTCAATCTTTTCTCCGACGTGTCTGTCAAAGCTATTTTTGTAGCAAGGAAATTTGGACCATGGTTCGATTGTCTACTGTGCTCTATTCTAGCTGTCTTCAGGTTTGAACCAGCTATCGGCAGAGAGGTCAGACAGTGGAGTGAAACCAGGACAGGGAATAAAAAAAATGAAAAAGGAGAGGAGAACAGAGGGGTGGTCACAGTGATGGGAAAAGGGTGTAGTCTAGAAGTGGAATATCCAGAGAGGGGTGGTCATAGTAGTGGGAAAAGGGTGTAGTCTAGAAGTGGAATATCCAGAGAGGGGTGGTCATAGTAGTGGGAAAAGAGTGTAGTCTTTCAGATTAGAATGATAAAACAAAATTTTATGTTCAGCAAATTTTTATAGGTAAAAAAAATTGTGCCTACCAGTGACTGAGCGTGGCCACCTGTGCAGCACCACACCACCCTTTTAACAGAACTGTTCTGTGTGCAGGTGTACTTGTATTTTCCTTATCAGAAGGTTCTTTCATACACATGTGTGACAAAGATATACTCTGTACTAGTCCTGGATTATATCATGTGCGCAGCAAAAGCACGTTAAACATGGAACTGCCAACTCATTCAAAAGACTAGCCGCCAGACCACCTCTGGTCTAGTGCACACAGGGAGGGAGGGGTAGGAAAACCTTGCAAGAGGGCAGGAATCGAACCTCCGATTTTTCGCTTTCTGCATAGCTTCAATATCGGAAGACCATCAATCCAGGCTAGGCTTTCACGTAAACAACAGCAATACAGACAGATGACAGCAGGGAAAACTGATAGCACATTGCCCAACGTGATCTGTGTGTACGGTATTCGATCGATCGGGGACAGGGTAGCCTAGCGGTCAGAACATTGTGCTGGCAATTGGACGACCTGGCTTCGATTCCCATTCTAGGGAGAATTTCTCTCCTGGAGTTAACATCAGCGCTGACTCCCCACTCCCGCAAAAGTCTTTCGGATAAGACTATAAATCGAGGCCCCGTGTGCGAATACACGCAGAACATCTTGCACACACGTTAAATCCTGTTCCGCTTTTCGTAAGTGAAGGCCATCGTGTGCCGGTGGGAACAGATGATATTTACAAAATTGCATAAACACAGGGACTGGACGTAAAAAAAGCACACGAGAGCTTATTCCATTATCCTGGATATAACAGAATAAAAAAAATACACACACGGGGACTGAATGTAAAAAGCACATAAGGGCTTATTCAATTATCATCGATATAAAAGAATAAAATCAATAAATGAAATAAAATAAAAACTAAATCGATGAAGACTTGAAGGCAGCTAATGGGCCGCTGTGTTGGACAGCGCGGCCATTGAGATCAAAGGGGATTGCATATCAGATCAATGGACAAACGAACTGAGACAGACTGGCCTCTCTCTGTTGTCGGGGCTGACATCAAAGAGATTTAGCTCTATTATCAAAAGCCAGACATAATGCTATTTTTCTTTCTTGTTCTTTGGAAAGGGGGGGGGGGAGGTTTACAAGGAGACGCTAGGAGCGGTGGTAGCTCACGAAGAATAAGAACACAAGAACCCAAACGTGCAGAATCCCTCAACTCGTCCGCTTTTAATCAGAGTGACGGAGGGGGAGGGAGGTGGGGAGAGGGGAGATAGCCTAGTGGTCAGCCAGTGTGATATAGACAGAAATGAACAGGAAAAGAGGGAAACCATTAAATCATCCACACACACACACACAGAGAGAGAGAGGAAGAGGAGAGAGAGAGAGAGAGGAGAGAGAGAGAGAGAGAGAGAGAGAGAGAGAGAGAGGGGAGAGAAGAGAGAGAGAGAGAGAGAGAGAGAGAGAGAGAGAGAGAGAGAGAGAGAGAGGAGAGAGAGGAGAGAGAGAGAGAGAGAGAGAGAGAGGAGAGAGAGAGAGAGAGAGAGAGAGAGAGAGACAGAGAGAGAGAGAGAGAGACAGAGAGAGAGAGACAGAGAGAGAGAGAGAGAGAGAGAGAGAGAGAGAGGAGAGAGAGAGAGAGAGAGAGAGAGAGAGAGACAGAGAGAGAGAGACAGAGAGAGAGAGAGAGAGAGAGGAGAGAGAGAGAGAGAGAGAGAGATTATTTATTTCTTCTTTTATGTTTATTTATTGAGGTTTTTTATTATTTATTCTTTCATATTTATTTGTTTATTCTTTTATATCGAGGATAATGGAATAAGCACTCATGTGCTTTGTTAACGTCCAGTCCCCGTCTGTATGTGGTTTTTGTAAATCTTGTCATATGTTCCCATCGGCACACAATGGCCTACTCTTTCGAAAAGCCGAACAGGATTTAACGTGTGCACAAGATGTTCTGTGTGCGTTCGCGCACGGGGCCTCGGTTTATAGTCTCATCCGAAAGAATTTTGGGGAGAGTGGAGTCAGCACTGATGTTAACTTCAAGGGAAAAATCCCCTAGAGCGGGAATCGAACCCGGATCGTCAAAGTGCGAGCAAGAGAGAGAACGACATGTATTTTAGCAGATGATTCCACGGCAATTCCACAGCAACGCAACACAATCAAACACCACACAATACCATATCAAGACACAACACGAACTTAAAAACAAACAAACCCAAAACAAAACAGGTCAATATCAAAACAACTTCAGACGAAAAACAGTCGTCATCAGATTATAAGAAAAACACCCCCAAAACAAAAACAAAAAAACAGGTGATGTTATCCTCCATGTACAGACATCACCAGAGGCCATCTTCAATTTTTCTTCTTCCGGTCACGTGGCTGCAGACAGCCAGTCGGCAGATGCAGAAATGTGGCAGAGCAGATGAGGTCTGTCTCCTCACTGAAGGCAGTGCTGTGCATGATGACTCCATAATTCCGCATGACGAGTGCAACACGCATCTTGTGTGGGCGAAAAGAACCCACGGCAACAAAGTCTTTTGAAAAAGAAAGTCGTCAAAACAAAATGCCGTAAAAAAAAAGTGGTACGCGGCGCGGGACTAAAGTCTGGAAAGATGAGGTTGTCAAAATGCAGTGTACTCGAAACACAAGTCAACAATAAAAAGGGGAAAAAAACGGCTGCAGATTTTCATGCTCATTATTATTGTTTTATTTTAAAAATTATTGTGGTGCGTGGTTAACGTGCTTCTATTACTGTCGAGTTGATTTTTTTGTTAGCAAATCAAAATCTGAAGCAAAGCCTCCCGGTTGGAAATTATACAAAAAATATCTTCAATCTTTTCTCCGACGTGTCTGTCAAAGCTATTTTTGTAGCAAGGAAATTTGGACCATGGTTCGATTGTCTACTGTGCTCTATTCTAGCTGTCTTCAGGTTTGAACCAGCTATCGGCAGAGAGGTCAGACAGTGGAGTGAAACCAGGACAGGGAATAAAAAAAATGAAAAAGGAGAGGAGAACAGAGGGGTGGTCACAGTGATGGGAAAAGGGTGTAGTCTAGAAGTGGAATATCCAGAGAGGGGTGGTCATAGTAGTGGGAAAAGGGTGTAGTCTAGAAGTGGAATATCCAGAGAGGGGTGGTCATAGTAGTGGGAAAAGAGTGTAGTCTTTCAGATTAGAATGATAAAACAAAATTTTATGTTCAGCAAATTTTTATAGGTAAAAAAAATTGTGCCTACCAGTGACTGAGCGTGGCCACCTGTGCAGCACCACACCACCCTTTTAACAGAACTGTTCTGTGTGCAGGTGTACTTGTATTTTCCTTATCAGAAGGTTCTTTCATACACATGTGTGACAAAGATATACTCTGTACTAGTCCTGGATTATATCATGTGCGCAGCAAAAGCACGTTAAACATGGAACTGCCAACTCATTCAAAAGACTAGCCGCCAGACCACCTCTGGTCTAGTGCACACAGGGAGGGAGGGGTAGGAAAACCTTGCAAGAGGGCAGGAATCGAACCTCCGATTTTTCGCTTTCTGCATAGCTTCAATATCGGAAGACCATCAATCCAGGCTAGGCTTTCACGTAAACAACAGCAATACAGACAGATGACAGCAGGGAAAACTGATAGCACATTGCCCAACGTGATCTGTGTGTACGGTATTCGATCGATCGGGGACAGGGTAGCCTAGCGGTCAGAACATTGTGCTGGCAATTGGACGACCTGGCTTCGATTCCCATTCTAGGGAGAATTTCTCTCCTGGAGTTAACATCAGCGCTGACTCCCCACTCCCGCAAAAGTCTTTCGGATAAGACTATAAATCGAGGCCCCGTGTGCGAATACACGCAGAACATCTTGCACACACGTTAAATCCTGTTCCGCTTTTCGTAAGTGAAGGCCATCGTGTGCCGGTGGGAACAGATGATATTTACAAAATTGCATAAACACAGGGACTGGACGTAAAAAAAGCACACGAGAGCTTATTCCATTATCCTGGATATAACAGAATAAAAAAAATACACACACGGGGACTGAATGTAAAAAGCACATAAGGGCTTATTCAATTATCATCGATATAAAAGAATAAAATCAATAAATGAAATAAAATAAAAACTAAATCGATGAAGACTTGAAGGCAGCTAATGGGCCGCTGTGTTGGACAGCGCGGCCATTGAGATCAAAGGGGATTGCATATCAGATCAATGGACAAACGAACTGAGACAGACTGGCCTCTCTCTGTTGTCGGGGCTGACATCAAAGAGATTTAGCTCTATTATCAAAAGCCAGACATAATGCTATTTTTCTTTCTTGTTCTTTGGAAAGGGGGGGGGGGAGGTTTACAAGGAGACGCTAGGAGCGGTGGTAGCTCACGAAGAATAAGAACACAAGAACCCAAACGTGCAGAATCCCTCAACTCGTCCGCTTTTAATCAGAGTGACGGAGGGGGAGGGAGGTGGGGAGAGGGGAGATAGCCTAGTGGTCAGCCAGTGTGATATAGACAGAAATGAACAGGAAAAGAGGGAAACCATTAAATCATCCACACACACACAAAGGGGAGAGAGGAGAGAGAGAGAGAGAGAGAGAGAGAGAGAGAGAGAGAGAGAGAGAGAGAGAGAGAGAGAGAGAGAGAGAGAGAGAGAGAGAGAGAGAGAGAGAGAGAAGAGAGAGAGAGAGAGAGAGAGAGAGGAGGAGAGAGAGAGAGAGAGGAGAGAGAGAGAGAGAGAGAGAGAGAGAGAGAGAGAGAGAGAGGAGAGAGAGAGAGAGAGGAGAGAGAGAGAGAGAGAGAGAGAGAGAGAAGAGAGAGAGAGACAGAGAAGAGAGAGAGAGAGGAGAGAGAGAGAGAGAGAGAGAGAGATTATTTATTTCTTCTTTTATGTTTATTTATTGAGGTTTTTTATTATTTATTCTTTCATATTTATTTGTTTATTCTTTTATATCGAGGATAATGGAATAAGCACTCATGTGCTTTGTTAACGTCCAGTCCCCGTCTGTATGTGGTTTTTGTAAATCTTGTCATATGTTCCCATCGGCACACAATGGCCTACTCTTTCGAAAAGCCGAACAGGATTTAACGTGTGCACAAGATGTTCTGTGTGCGTTCGCGCACGGGGCCTCGGTTTATAGTCTCATCCGAAAGAATTTTGGGGAGAGTGGAGTCAGCACTGATGTTAACTTCAAGGGAAAAATCCCCTAGAGCGGGAATCGAACCCGGATCGTCAAAGTGCGAGCAAGAGAGAGAACGACATGTATTTTAGCAGATGATTCCACGGCAATTCCACAGCAACGCAACACAATCAAACACCACACAATACCATATCAAGACACAACACGAACTTAAAAACAAACAAACCCAAAACAAAACAGGTCAATATCAAAACAACTTCAGACGAAAAACAGTCGTCATCAGATTATAAGAAAAACACCCCCAAAACAAAACAAAAAAAACAGGTGATGTTATCCTCCATGTACAGACATCACCAGAGGCCATCTTCAATTTTTCTTCTTCCGGTCACGTGGCTGCAGACAGCCAGTCGGCAGATGCAGAAATGTGGCAGAGCAGATGAGGTCTGTCTCCTCACTGAAGGCAGTGCTGTGCATGATGACTCCATAATTCCGCATGACGAGTGCAACACGCATCTTGTGTGGGCGAAAAGAACCCACGGCAACAAAGTCTTTTGAAAAAGAAAGTCGTCAAAACAAAATGCCGTAAAAAAAAAGTGGTACGCGGCGCGGGACTAAAGTCTGGAAAGATGAGGTTGTCAAAATGCAGTGTACTCGAAACACAAGTCAACAATAAAAAGGGGAAAAAAAACGGCTGCAGATTTTCATGCTCATTATTATTGTTTTATTTTAAAAATTATTGTGGTGCGTGGTTAACGTGCTTCTATTACGTCGAGTTGATTTTTTTGTTAGCAAATCAAAATCTGAAGCAAAGCCTCCCGGTTGGAAATTATACAAAAAATATCTTCAATCTTTTCTCCGAGTGTCTGTCAAAGCTATTTTTGTAGCAAGGAAATTTGGACCATGGTTCGATTGTCTACTGTGCTCTATTCTAGCTGTCTTCAGGTTTGAACCAGCTATCGGCAGAGAGGTCAGACAGTGGAGTGAAACCAGGACAGGGAATAAAAAAAATGAAAAAGGAGAGGAGAACAGAGGGGTGGTCACAGTGATGGGAAAAGGGTGTAGTCTAGAGTGGATATCCAGAGAGGGGTGGTCATAGTGTGGGAAAGGGTGTAGTTAGAAGTGCATATCCAGAGAGGGGTGTCTAGTAGTGGGAAGAGTGTAGTCTAGAAGTGAATTCAGAGAGGGGTGTCATTGTAGTGGGAAAGGTGTAGTCTAGAGTGGAATACCCATTTTCATGTTCATTTTTTTTTTACTAAGCTGCTTGTCTGAGAAGCAATTACAGCAAATACTTTGACAACAGTTAAAAACTGCAGAGGAGTAAGAAAGCTAGGGGACAAACTAATGGTTATTTTCTTCTAGGAAAACATACAAGTAATGATTATGTGTGTGTGTGTGTGTGTGTGTGTGTGTGTTGTGATGTGTGTGTGTGTGTGTTGTGTGTGTGTGTGTGTGTGTGTGTGTGTGTTTGCGTAGTGTGTGTGTGTGTGTATGTGTGTATGTGTGTGAAGGTGTGTTTGTGGAGCATACTTACAGAAACCCTCTTTAAATCTACTGGTATAGATAAAAAATGACAGGAGTAAAACTGACAATAAATACAAGCAAAGTCAGAAAAGTTAACAGAAAGCATATGAATTTATTCCTTTAAGTAT
The DNA here is from genome assembly GCA_030674155.1 of Stramonita haemastoma. Taxonomy (NCBI): domain Eukaryota; kingdom Metazoa; phylum Mollusca; class Gastropoda; order Neogastropoda; family Muricidae; genus Stramonita; species Stramonita haemastoma. Next base: position 2,773,632 of record CM060334.1, read on the forward strand.
TCTTTTATTTCGAGGATAAAAAGCAAGTGGTCGGGTGCTTTTATTTAAAACAGTTTCTAAGTGCTTGCACTTTTTTGGGTAAAAATTTGACATCCATTCCAATCGACACACAATAGCCTACTCTACCAAAAGGTGGGAACAGGTTTTAACTGTGTGCGCAAGGTGTCTTGTATCTGTGCATAGTACATTTTTTTTGTTAAAAATTTACGCATTCCAACCATTAAAAGAAAGAGGAGAAGAGAGAGAGAGAGAGAGAGAGAGAGAGAGAGAGAGGGAGAGAGAGAGAGAGAGAGAGGAGAGAGAGAGAGAGAGAGAGAGAGAGAGAAGAGACAGACAGAAGACATACGAAGACTACAGACAGACAGAGACAGAGAGACAGACACAGAGAGACACAGAGAGACAGACAGAGAGAAATGCAAAACACACACACACAACACACACACCACACAACACACACCACAGACCACAAATAAAACCATTCAGACAAACAACACAAAGTCATGCTTGCTGACAGACAGACAGACAGACAGACAAACAGACTGCCAGAAGATCAGACAGACAGACAGAAAACAGACACTCCCAGACACACGTAAAGTCAGGGCCCAGACAAGCACTACGACAATAACCGTCATGGAAAAAACAGCCACCATTATGAAACTACCGCTACTCTATGAACCGAGCCCCTTGGGAGCGATACGTCTGTAGAGGACTACCTCAAAGTTGTCCCCCGGGGACATTTTGCTGACGGGGGAGCTTTGGGTGACCCAGTCACTGAAATCTACTTTTTTGGGTGGAAGCTTGCTATTGGCCTGTTGTGAGGACGGTTGGAGAAAGAAGAAGGGGGTGGGGTGGTGGGAAGCTGAGAGGTACAGTTTCCAAACTGATATTTCACAGTCGTCTTCTCTTTCCTCTCTTGGGTCTCTTTTTCTTTCCTTTGTCGTAGACAAGCTTAGTTGATTGTTTTTTTGCGAGTTAATACTTTTAGTAATAGCCAATCATTAGAACGATTGATGTTTTTGTGTGTGTTGATTTATTTTATTTTAGAATCACGACCCCCTCCCTCCCTAATTCTTTCTCTCGTAGGAATAAAGATCATCAATGTCATCATCATGGTCGTCATCGTCATCGTCGTCATCATCGTCGTCTCTTCATCATCATCATCGTCGTCGTCGTCATCATCATCATTGTCGTCGTCGTTATCCTCCTCCTCTCTGTCTGTATAAGACATCTTTTCTATATATAAAACTTAAATTATTTTGATCACATATATCACCTTTTATGTGCAGTTTTCACAACAGATATTTCTGTCACCTTTGTCAAAAGGCCAAGCTGGGCAATGATGATAAATTGGTAGAGCATCTCTCTCTCTCTGTCTCTCTCTATTTGCGCAGTCTTGCTATATATTTGTGCAAAGCTTTTAAAACACGATATACATTATTAGCTAAATTTACAGACATGT
>CM060334.1:2795090-2797590 GCA_030674155.1 Stramonita haemastoma
CAAAGATATCCCACTCTCTTTCCTCAGGAGGCGAACTCGGAAGTTGCACCTACCTCCACACCGCGTTAATGAGGGTGATCTCTTGATGGGGACACGGGGCAGGGTGGAGTCACAACCTCAAGCTGTGACGAACGTGACGAGGGCACGGACAACTGGTACAATAACCAGACTCATTCTCCACATCCTCAGCCAAGAGGGTCACGGTTAGACTGGTCATTACACGAGCTGCTCAGACGTTGGAGCGTGTCCACTGAGGCCATGGGGCAGACCTCCTGCAGAGTGACAAGCACAGGGGAACACCTGGCACCACACGTCCTGTCCTATCTTTACGACAGAGTGCAGAAGAAGGAAAAGAACACCCAGATGTTTGAAAAGCGAAGGTTTGAGTGTAAACACAGTGACAGACATTCCCAGGCCACTCGATTTTTATTTCGAAAATACCTTTGGAATTGCGCCATTTTCCCGTTCTAAACAATTTGCAGAATAGGTGGCATGGAGGGAGGGGGGGGGGGGGGGAGGCAGGTAGAGCGCACCCTGGGGGAGAAAAACTGTAACTAATCTTCCACACGACGTCACTGAATATCGCAATCCTATCTCCCTTTCCGAGGAGCGCACGAGTGCCCTAGAACTTTCCACAATCTGCAGCCATTCTGGCAGAAAAGACCACTTTCTGGAACTTTTCTGGCAGAGTAACACGCGACTATCTGGTTTAAGGGTGACGGTAAAGCCTCTTTATTGTTCGCTTAATTCCCTTTATGTCTGCTTGATTGTCTCCTCCTGGCAAAAAGAAAGGTAGATATATACTTGTAAGAAAGTGTGTGTGTGTGCGCGCGCGCGCGTGCGTGCGTGCGTGTGTATGTATGATGTATGTATGTATGTATGTATGTATGTATGTATGTATGTATGTATGTATGTATGTGTGTCTGTCTGTCTGTATGTGTGTCTGTCTGTCTGTATGTGTGTCTGTATGTGTGTCTGTATGTGTGTCTGTATGTATGTATGTATGTATGTATGTATGTATGTATGTATGTATGTGTGTATGTATGTATGTGTGTATGTATGTATGTATGTATGTATGCATGTATGTATGTATGCATGTATATAAGTATTCTTTTTGCCCATTATCTCTTTGTCTTTTCCTTCTTGTCCACTATGTCACCATCTTTCTTTCTTTGAAAAATAAACTCTCTTGCCTTCTTTCCTTTGATCTACATGTAACCCACCTTCCCACAGGGAGAGAGGAAGCAGGTTCCATTTCCGTTGAAAGCTGGACATTGGAAAACAAGGGGTTTTTTAATATAAAGAACGGGACGGGGACGGAATATCCCAGTGGTCAGAGCACTCGCTTTCCCCCAGCCAAGGTTAAGCAGCGTCGAGCGTGGTTACCAGTTGGATGGGTGACCGTTTGCGCGCCTTGGTTTCAGTACAGTCCCTCCAGTTCACCTAGCTGTAAATGGGTACCTGCCCTCTTTAGAGTCAGGGAAGGTAAAGCAGCGAGGGAGAGGAGATGGACGCCGCCTTCAATATGCTGGCCCGCGGAGAAGCTGAGGTCTCTGATGCTATCCCACCCGCCTTTTTCTGGGAGTGCTCAGTTCCAAAGCCCCTTAGGCCTAACTGTCCAGCATCTTCAGTCGCTCTGGCCTAAAAGAAAGACAGGCCACTTTGTGGCTGAACTTTTCTGGCCTCGTGCCCTGGTACTGTCTGGTGGGATGGTGGCAGGAGAGCCAGTGTTGTGTTCACTTCATTAAGTTTTGTCCGGTGGATTGATTCTGCCTTGCTTTCAAAAGTAGTGCACATACTTGCAGAAAATTGTTTCGGTCTGTCTTGTCTTGTGTATGTGTCGTGTGTGTGTGTGTGTGTGTGTGTGTGTGTGTGTGTGTGTGTGTGTGTGTGTGTGTGTGTGTGTGTGTGTGTGTGTGTGTGTCTGTCTCTGTCTGTCTGTCTGTCTGTCTGTCTGTCTCTCTCTCTCTCTCTCTCTCTCTCTCTCTCTCTCTCTCTCTGTCTCTCTCTCTCTCTCTCTCTCTCTTCCCCCTCTCTCTCTCTATATATATATGTATGCATGTCCGTGTATACTTGCACGCCTGTATACGTTCACGCATATTTTTGCACGCATGTTTATACGTGTATATGTGTGATGGTAGGCTTTAACATTCGTCAGCCTTCCTAGGAGGCTGTAGCACTGTAGTAGAAAGACAAAAGAAGGAGGGTAGAGAGAGAGATAGAAAAGACAGACAGACAGGCTGACAGACAAACAGACAAAAACACCCACAAAGATAGACAGAGGGCGTGGTAAAACGCATCAGCATTAAGGAACTAGGTGCTGTGGTGGTAAACACGTTGATGTCACAAACCAACCGTAGTGTTGCTAGGTTTTTGGGTTGCCCGTTCTCTGCCTTTGTTATTGTACCCTTTTCTCTGTCTCTTCAAGCCTTGCGCAGTTTACTCTATGTGCATTCCTCTTGTGTGGTGTAGTGGCGTGTGGTGTAGTGGCGTGTGTGTG
>CM060334.1:2805090-2812590 GCA_030674155.1 Stramonita haemastoma
ATCTACTGTAGACGAAGACATGCTATTTTGAATTTCCAAGACCCCCATCAACCTTCCCCCCCCCCAACTCTCTCCCCTCCCAGTCTGCCAAAATGGACGAAAACCAGACAGTGGTAGATTTTTGTTTTTTCGTGAGGAAAGAAGAGGGGGGGGGGGGGGGGGGGGGGGCAAGGGGCTTATCTGCCAGTGCCAGAATTTGTTGGCATTACACTGTCTCATCCAGGTTGGCAAGAAAATCAACTGGTCATCTCTTCTGAATAAAAACCGATTTCCTTTTATCTGTGAGAGGCGAAAAACACACCACACACACACACACACATACACACACAAACACACACACACACACACACACACACACACATACACACACACTCTCTCTCTCTCTCACACACACACACACTCGCACAAACACAAAACACACACACAAACACACACATACACAGACACAAACACACACACACACTCACACACAAACAAACAAACACACGCAACACACACACACATACACACACTCGCACACACACAAACACACACACAAACACACACACACACACACACACACACACACACACACACACACGCACGCACGCACGCACGCACACACATACAAACACACGACACACACACAAACACACTCCACACACACAGACACACAGACACACAGACACACACACACACAAACTATGCAAAAAAAAACACCACACACACACTGAGCAGCTTCACTAACAAACAGGAAATGACGTCAATGAAATGTCAGCCAATCAGAAGGCAGCCTGATGATGATGACTAATCTGCTCAGCCATAGACAGACAGACAGACAGAGAGAGAAGGGGTGGAGAGAGAGAGAGGGGGGGGGGGGTGGACAGAGAGAGAGAGAGAGAGGGGGGGTGGTGGTGGAGAAAGAGAGACAGAGACAGAGAAAGACAGAGACTGAGACAAAGACAGATCGATAGATAGATAGATAAATAGATAGATAGATAGATAGATAGATAGATAGATAGATAGACAAAGAGAGAGAGAGAGAGAGAGAGAGAGAGAGGAGAGAGACAGAGAGACAGAGAGACAGAGAGAGACAGAGACAGAGAAGACAGACAGAGACAGAGACAGAGAGGCACTGAGAGAGAGACAGAGACACAGAGACAGAGAGAGAAGACACAGAGAGAGACAGAGAGAGACACAGAGGAGAGAGACAGACAGAGAGAGAGTGAGAGACGAGAGAGAGAGAGAGAGAGAGAGAGGGGAGAGAGAGAGAGAGAGAGAGAGATGGGAGACAGACAGACAGACAGACAGACAGACAGAGAGAGAGAGGGGAGAGAGAGGAGAGGGAAGAGAGAGAGGAGAGGAGAGAGAGAGAGGAGAGACAGGAGCAGAGGACAAGAAGAGACAGAGAGGCACTGAGAGAGATACAGAGAGACAGAGACAGAGAGGACAGAGAGAGAACATGAGAGAGAGACAGAGAGGACGAGAGAGAGACAGAGAGAGAGACGAGAGAGAGAAGAGAGGAGAGAGAGAGAGAAGAGAGAGGAGAGATGAGAGATGAGAGAGAGAGAGAGAGAGAAGTGGGAGAGGAGGAAGGAGACAGAGAGACAGACAGAGACAGGAGAGAGAGGGAGAGATGAAGAGAGAGAGAGAGAGAGAGACGCAAACGCAAACGCAAACGCAAACGCAATTTTATTTAACGAGGGTAATAGATTAAGTAACAAGACTTTTTTTCATCCAGCCTCAAAGAAGAGAAAAATAATTCAAGAAAAACAAAGCAATTGATACAAACGAACATACACAAATATGAATACCAATAATGCAAAAAGAAGGAGAGACGAGAGGAGAGAGATGAGAGAGGAGATGAGAGTGGAGAGGAGAGAGAGAGAGAGAGAGAAGAAGAGAAGAAGAAGAAGAAGAAGAAGACAAAGTTAACAAGTAAGGAAACAGGATATACATGTTACACTAATACATCTTGGGAAGGAGATATGTTATATCATATTGTTTTCATCAAAAGATTATGATACATTGTTTTAAATTTTGTCAGATTAGTTTCATTTTTTAATTGGGATGGAAGCCTATTCCACAGCCATCCCCCAGAATATGCCAGGCTTGATTTAAATAGGATCATCTTAGGTAGAGGTAGATTAATCAAATGAGAGTGTCTAGAATTATTTACTGAAAAAAATGCTTTGTAATAAGGATGGGGCATTTCCATGTAAGATCTTATGCATCAAAACTCCTTTGTTAAAAAGAAGCTTGGATTTAAGGGGAAGAATATTATTCTCCGAATGGTCAGCTACTGTTAAAGAAGATGATTTGTTTAAGATAAGCTTTATGGCGCGTTTATGCACTCTCACTATTAATTAAGGAGATTGTTGCTGGCCATATCCCACAATGTAGATGCATAATCAATAGAAGTTTGAATATAAGAATAAAAGAATATTTTTCTGGCATGCAGAGTTAGGAAATTTTTTATCTTACCGAGTTGGTATACCTTTGAGGCAATGGCCTTTGACAGTTTTTGGATGTGGGCAGACCATAGTAGGTTGTTATCAATAGTTATCCCTAAGATTTTGTGATTTGAGACTTCCTCTATTTTTTCATTGCCAATATAAAGCGGTGGTAGATCGAAATTAAGGTTCTGTCGTTTCTGTCTTGTGGAAATGAGCATAAATTTGGTTTTCTTTGGATGAAGTGCCATGTGGTTTATTTGAGTCCATTCCAGAAGTACATTAATATCTTCTTGCAAATTGCGGAAGACTTGAGACGAGTTAACATGGTTAATATCAATAGTGGTGTCATCTGCAAATAAGTCACAGGAAGCTTTTGTAAATAAAGGGAGATCATTAATGTAAACAGAAAATAATGCGGGACCTAGGATAGAACCCTGTGGTACACCAAATTTATTTGGTAGAAAAGGGGAACAATATTTGTTAACATAAACTTGTTGTTGTCTGTTAGAAAGGAAGGAAGATATAAGCTTTAAGGCATCAGAAGATAGTTTATAATATACAAGAGAGAGAGAGAGAGAGAGAGAGAGAGAGAGAGAGAGAGAGAGGAGAGAGAGAGAGAGGAGAGAGAGAGAGAGAGAGAAGAGAGAGAGAGCTGGGAGACAGACAGAAGACTGACAGACAGACAGACAGACAGACAGACAGAGAGAGGAGAGATGAGAGAGAGAGAGAGAGAGAGAGAGCGAGGAGAGAGAGAGAGAGAGAGGAGAGAGAGGGGAGAGAGGGGGAGGGAGAGGAGGAGAGAGAGAGAAGAGAGAGAGAGAGAGAGAGAGAGGAGAGAGAGAGAGGGGGGGGGAGGGGAGGGAGAGAGCAACTGTCAACCAGACTGGGAAAACTGGGATAATTTTCTTTAAAGCTTAACATCACGTAAGAATGTGAAAGAATTATCAGCCAGGAAGAAGAGTGCTTTTCCCCTGGGGGATTAGCTTCCTTTCTCTGATGACGTTTTAGTGCTAGGGGCTTTCATCTGTTACTGATTCCTGGCATTACATTTTTTTTTTAATACTTGTGTTGGTACCTGCGCGCGCGCACACACACACACACACACGCATACTCACACACGCGCACGCACGCGCACATACACATACACACACCTGTTTGCGTCACACACACACACACACGCAAACACATACACACACACACACACACACACACACACACACACATACACACACACACACACACACACACACACACACACACACACACACACACACACACAACTTGACTGCGTATACAACTGACAGGATTATACACCAATGTCTAATATCACATGCTGTGAAGAAACTTTAAAATGAAGACACGCACACACACACACACACACGCACACACCACACACACACACACACACACACACACACACACACACACACACACACACACACACCAACAAACACACACACCAACAACACACAACACACACACACACACACGCGCACGCACGCACGCACGCACGCACGCACAACAACGGATTGAACTGCACATTAGCCAATCAAAAGACAGCTTACTGTCATCCAGTTTTCACTTAGAAGGAAAGAGAAACTTTCAGAAGATCACCAGGACAGGCACTAGCAACACATGACAACAGCTGACAGGGAAACAGCCTGAGAGAGAGAGGGAGAGAGGAGAGAGAGGAGGGAGAGAGATGAGAGAGAGAAGGGAGAGAGTGAGAGAGAGAGAGAGAGAGGAGAGAGGAGAGAGAGAGAGAGAGAGAGATTTCATGGAAAAGGTAGAGGTAAAGGTGTCCCATAACCTATGTGGACGTTGGGTAGTGAGGCTCAGAGACCTCACTTCTCCAGGGTCAGCATTTGAGGGCGGCGCCCATCTCCTCTCCCTCGCTGCTTTACCTTCCTTGAGCCTAAAAAGGGCAGGTAGCCATTGACAGCTGGGTAACTGGGGGACAGTACTGAAGCCAAGGTTTGCAAACGGTCACCCATCCAATTGGCAACCTCGCTCGATGTGCTTAACTTCTACCTTGGGAAAGCAAGTGCTCTGATCACTAAGCTATCCGTCCCCTATGCAATTTCAGGTACAGAGCCAAAATAAATCCCATTTTTCCACATTGTACAGCTTTTTTCTTTTGTGTTTCTCACATGGACAGCGCTGTCTTTGCAAAATAATGACAACAACTACAACAAAAACCATCAGTGCCACGGGTCCTCGAGCAAGTCGCTGAAAAAACTTTCTGGTGCCGTGTTTAGTGTCAGACCATTACATTTTCTTTCAGTGCAGAGGATTCTCGGTGACCAGTATTCTGTTTGTTTTTGTTTACTAGAGACTGTTGACGGAAAGAATACAGCATGATGATATTTGACAAAAAAGAATCTGTAGAAATGTGGTTGGCACCAGGTACTAGATTATTATTAGATTATTAAATTTTCATCTAGACTGTTGTTCTCTCTGTCTGTCTGTCTGTTCTGTCTGTTCTGTCTGTCTGTCTGTCTGTCTGTCTGTCTGTCTGTCTGTTCTCTCATATCTCCCTACGGTTTTCCACCTTCATATATTATTTTCTAAACTTATGATTAGATAGAAAGTTTTTGATTATGAAATGTTACGCCATTTTGAACTCTTTCATGTTCTTGAACACGACTTGAAAAATGTCATGTTTGGGCGTAACATCATAATGTTGTTGATCAAATGTTTGTTTGCTGTTAGTTTTTTTTTTCGTATTATTTAGGGGGGGGGGGGGTCTTTTTGTTTATTTTTGTTTGTTTTTTGTTTTGTTGGTTTTGTTGTTTTGTTTTTTTGTTGTTGGTTTTTTTTTTTTTTTTTTGGGGGGGGGGGGGGATTGATAATTTTGTTTTAAAGTAAGACAGGTTCGTCGTGATTTCATATGTATCTTTTTTGTTCGGGCTGCTCTCTTCTCTGCTGTCATTTCTCAATTTTAATCTATTTGCTTTAATTGAATGTCTGGTCGGTTAGGGATTATGTGTGTCTTGAATACATATCTATCTCTTTTGCCTTAAATAAGTATTCATGTACCCAGTGGGGACTATGCATTTGTTGAATGCATACTTATCTCCTTTTTACAATCATAGGTTCAACTTCTATTCTTGGTGACGGTGATGTTGTTTTTCCTTTCTTGTTGCTTTCTGTTTTCTCTTTGCATTTTGGCTTTTCTCCTGTTGTGATAGGGTCTCTCTTTTTTTTCTTTTATTCCCTAATCAGGGCAAGGGCCGGATGAAAAAAGTATGTAAATGCTTACTCTGTTACCCTTGAAAAATAAAGATTATTCATTCATTCATTCATTCTCAATGCCAGATGAAAAAAATATGAATGCTTATCTGTAACCCTTGAAACTAAAGATAATTAATTGATTAATTCTCTCTATCTGTCTGTCTGTCTGTCTGTCTCTCCCTCTCTCCTTTTCGCCCTCTCTCCCAAGAGAAGACACTCTGCCCAGCAGTGGCCAGAAGTCTGGCGGTAACAAGGCAGGCCAGTGCTGACAAATGAACCTGAACACTACACCAGTGCTATCAGAGATGGAGCAAACGAATCACATGGCATTAGATCTGCCTTATTAGTTTGACTGACATTGCACTGCTTCTTGCTCTGCTTCTTTTTCTCCGCGTGTGTGTGCGGTGCGTGCGTGCGTGTTGTTGTGTGTAGTGGTGGCTGTGCGTGTGTGCTTGGGTGGTGTGTGTGTGTGTGGAGTGTAAGTGGGTGGAGAGAGAGAGAGAGAGTAGTGTTGTGTGTGTGTGTGTGTGTGTGTGTGTGTGTGTGTGTGTGTGTGGTGTGTGTGTGTGTGTGTGTTGTGTTGTGTGTGTACCACAGTAGCATCTTCCAAGATTGTAAAACTGACAACCAACTTTTGGAAAGCTGAACACCCTTGTCAAACAAGCTAGACTTATTTTTCAAAGTTTAAAACAAAGAAAAAGAATACAATTGCCGCCAAACCGTCGATGTAAAACTTTCAGAAAACAGCTGTTTCTTACAAACTGTACCCTTTTGTCCTTGTTTTCCGATCAATTCAACGAAAGCATTTTGTTTTACAGAGAAAAGGTTGAAATTCAGCTGAATAGACCCACTGGGGGACATGGTCAAAGCACTTGCTTTCCCCAAGCTAAGGTTAAGCAGCATCGAGCATGGTTACCAATTGCATGGGTGACCGTTTGCGCGACCTTGGCTTCAGTACAGCCCCAGTTCACCCAGCTGTAGAATGTGTACATGCCCTCTTTCGGGTCAGGGAAGGTAAAGCAGCGAGGAAGAGGAGATGGGTGCGCCCTCAATATGCTGGCCCCTGGAGAAGCTGAGGTCTCTGATGCCTCGCTCTCCAAAAACCACTGGTTATGGGACACCTTTACCTTTTTAGACTAGCTGTCTAGCAGCACTGGACCCACCTATGAAAATGAGAAGATGCGGCTCAGACCCTGTCTGAAGATGGAATTTCCCCAGTCATTTGCTCAAGAAAAGTTATCTGGGTGCTACAGCCTGCGCATTAAACGAAAAGAGAAAACTGTTTGCAAAACACATTTAAAACTAGAAACAAGAAGAACATTCTCCGTAACAAAGTTTTGCAGGAAAAAAATACCACTCAATGAAAAACAGATAAATCTACAGACAAGGGAAAACACTAGGGAAGGCTGCTCTTGTGGTGACTCGCTGCCCTAAAGAAACAAAACAAACCAGAACCCCAGACAAAAAAATTCCCACATAGAAATCTGTCGTCAATGGAGACTGTATACGAATAAAGCACAGCAGATGTCGAAACTTACGTCAGAGCTTCATTAGCGTCAGAGATGTGATCCTGTCTTTGAATGTCATGGAAAGCCATGATAACCTTGGATTAATACCATCTTTATCTGGAGAACCTTCGGACTGAATATATATCTCTGTACCTTGCAGTTGTCCTGGAGGGGGATTCTCACTTAGTCAGTGCGGTGTTGACGTCACTAGACACCAAGCAGAGGTGTGGGGCGACTAGTGTGATCAAGATTTGTCTGACAACTTGAACTGCCTGCTGACGTGGCGGTGTCTGATTGGCTCCACACTCTGATAACAACTCCAT
>CM060334.1:2817590-2822590 GCA_030674155.1 Stramonita haemastoma
TTTAGTGTGTGTGTGTGCGTATTTTTGCAGGTGTGGTGTAGCATAGAATAAGGTTTTCTGCACCCTATGACCCCCCCTTTAAAGAAAAAAGAACAGCAAGATCGTCCCAAATCTCTTTATGTGAGCAATGAGGGGAAATTATTCATGACAGGCTTATAACTGATCCCCGCTATGGCTGCCTGGTGCTAGGCACTGGACATGTGATGTGGAGTTCTATTTTCATCGTATTTTTCGTTACATTCTTTTAACATTTCCCACCTTAACCAGTCTTGTCCCCACTCAATGTGGAGTTACAACATGAGAGAAGAATTACTGTATTTTTAAAGGCCGCCATTTTTTTTTATTGGGGAAAAGATTTTAACCGACATTCCGTTTCTTGTTTCTTCCAGTCCAGGATTTTGTTTACCTCTTTCACTTCTGTTTAGCTCATATTTATTCCATCTCCTCTTTATTTGCCTGTCAGTCTGTTCGTCGGTCCGTCTGTCTGAAGGACTATCTGTATATCTGTCCTTTATCTGACTGCCTGTCTGTCCTTACATCTGTTTGTCCCGGTCCTTATGGAATTTCGGAGCTATCAAATGAAGAAACAAACAACATCTAATCCCAAAAGGCAAATGCAGTAAATAAAGTGGACAAAGCTTGCAGCTTCTGCTTAACGGTCCTAAATTTATGGGTCGCGGGTCTGAATCTAGCAGAGCCTTGTGGGGTGAAGGGGGAGGATTTTCAGCTTGCAAGGACATCTGTCAATAGCTTACTACCCCCTTTCCTGCAGAATCGCATCCGCAGATCAAGTCGGCTTGTCACAAAGTGGAGTTCTGATCAGCATTCGGCAAGGATTGTCGTTCATATCAGCATTCGGTGGGTCGCAGAAGCACAGAAATATCCATCATGTTCTCGTGATCCGACCAATGCAATATGGGAAACAAAGTCAAGAGCTGGCAGTTACGGTATAGGATAGACAGAACATATTGTTCACATGGCATGTCTATCTATCTATCTATCTATCTATCTATCTATCTATCTATATCTATTATCTATCTATCTATCTATCTATCTATCTATCTATCTATCTACATCTATCCTTAGTCTGGCGACTGTGGGGGGACCCCTGAAGACTGACAACCAGTTCCCTCCATTCCTCTTTTCTCAAAGTTTTGTTAAGTTCTAGGCCTGTCCATTCGCTGATGATGTCCTCCCATCTCTTCCTTGGTCTGCCTCTTTTTCTTCCTCCTTGGAGAGTGCCTTGCAGTGTTGTTTTTGCAAGTCCTTTCGATCTTTGTGACATGTCTTCTCTGCAAAACACATCGCTGGTTGGATGGAGTCTTAGTGTCGCCTACTGGACTGAAGACAAATGTGTTTTTTTTAATTTTTTATCCTTATCCCAAATCGTTTTAATAGCAGACCTGCCCGTGCCTCATTCCTTTTGTTTGTATCCTCATGCCGAACAATATTGTGCCGTTAAGAAGCCTCTGACAGTGTTTGTCACTACGTGGAAACCAGCAAAACTATCCAGCAAACCCTGGAAGCCCCTCATCAGTGCAATGTGAGCTGTGTCAGCTAGTCACAGATCCGCACAGTGAATTTTTCTTGGCGGAGTCTTTATTCTAGCTTGTCGTTCATCTGGGCATGTCTGTTCATCTGGCGGAGTCTATATTTCTCAGCTTGTCTGTTCATCTGTTTTTCTTTCCTAACAGCGTATGTTTCTGTGTTCTCAACATAGTGTCTGTACGACCTTATTGTCTTGAAAGATCAATCCCTTTTTTAATTGCATTTGGAACATTTCAAATTGAAACAATCAGTCACAAATGAAAACAAAAAACCAAAAATAAACTTTCTGTACACATTTGCATCATTTTGTTATCAGTTCTATACAAATGTCTATCGCAATCTATTTCACGAGTACTGAAGAATATTATGAAACATATCAAAGTTTCTCAACATACTGTGAGAACAAAAGAATGTCTGTCATGCTCTGAATATAACGTACAGTTTTCTAACTGACCATAGCCCGCAATGCAAGGTTAAAAAAATCGTGGGAAAATAATCATGGTGTAGCAGATACGAGTATTCTGCACTCAGTGCCTCTTCTTTCACAGAATAAATACTGAAAAAAGAAGAAAGTGAAAACGTAAACAAATGCCCATCAACTCTGCTAGATTCTCTCTCCCCCCCTCTCCCATCACTCTCTTCCACCCTGTCTAGAAGCCAGAAATATAAAAGGGTCTGTTGTTTAGACAGGAAAGGGTTTTCTACACAGTGGCCATGTTCAGTGTAAGCTTTATCACCATTTAAAAAAAAGCCATACATTTTTCAGCAACGTGCAAATTAGTTATCTCCATCTCTTGTCTGTCGGCTTCTCTCTCTCTCCTCTCTCTCTCTCTCTCTCTCTCTCTCTCTCTCTCTCTCTCTCTCTCTCCTCTCTCTCTCTCTCTCTCTCTCTGTTGTGTGTGTGTGTGTGTGTGTGTGTGTGTGTGTGTGTGTGTGTGTGTGTGTGTGGTGTGTGTGTGTGTGCGCGCGTGTGTGTGTGTTTGTGTGTGTGTGTGTGTGTGTGTGTGTGTGTGTGTGTGTGTGTGTGTGTGTGTGTGTGTGTGTGTGTGTGTGTGTGTGTGTGGTGTGTGTGTGTGTTCATTCTTGTAAGCTAAAAGAAAGAAATAAAGCTTTGATTTCACACGTCCTCCCAAAGTATCTCTGACTCTGTTTTTCACCTTCCGTAAACAGGCAATTCAAGAATAAAGTAATCTAAAAAGAAAACTTTTGGAAAAAACCTTTCCCACTTTTCCTACATTTCTATCTCAAAAGAAAATGACCGGCTGTAAGTGGAGAGCCTGGGTTTCCAATGCACGGTAATTATTGTCCACCTTTCACTTTTTTAAAAATCGCATTCTCCCTTGCCGTTGTGGTTTTGTTTTTGTTTAATTGACTGGAGGTATGTTTTTGGTTCTTGTGAATGGTTTTTGTTTTTGCTTTTATTGTGATTGTTTACTGCAATGCAACGGAGTTTTCCCTGGAACCAGTATGGCTGGGATTCAGTTTTCTTTGCAAGTCCTTCAGAGCGTACAAACACACATTATGGTTTCAACCTTGGTCTAAAATCTCTGTTCTTGCACGTACAAGATCATTCATCCATCCATCCACCTTCTCCGAAGTAAGAATGATGTGTGGCTACCTTAAATGTCGCATAAGTAAAATCTGATCATTAGTGATCCTTGAAGTTCTTACCGACGAACAGAAAAGAAAATCATCCATCCATCCATCCATCCATCCATCCATCCATCCATCCATCCATCCATCCATCCATCCATCCATCCTCTCTCTCTCTCTCACCCTCCCTCTCTCTCTCCTCCTCCCTCTCTCTCATGCATTTTCAGGAGTACAGTTTTGGGTACATGCCAAGATTTATAACTATGGCAAGGTCTTTTATAAGATCGCGTGGAGTTATATTTCATTTTATGTTGTGATATTTTTGTTTTGTTTTGCCCTTTGAATCGTATTGTGGCCCAAGGCCGAAGAACAATAAATCATTTCAGAGTTCAGATCTCTCTCTCTCTGTCTCTGTCTCTGTCTCTAGTCTCTCTCTCTCTCCATCCCTCCCTTTTAACCTCTCTCTGATTGTCTATCTGTCTCTGTCTCTCTTTCCGCCCCCCCCCTCTCAACCACACCTCTCCTCACCACTGAACCCCACCGAGGAAAATCCACCGATTCCTGACAATCCCAAGGACGAAACAAAACCTAAGGACCCTGAAAAATTTAATTTCCTCTGTGTCCTCCTTAGCTACCTACCCACTTGGCCCCCACTCCCCTCTGCGCTAGTTAAGCTATTCTGTGGTCCTTTTCCTCCCACACTCTGTCATTTCTCTCCCTTTTCCCGGAACTTTTCTTGATTATGCTCCCTTCAAAGGGAGCTAATTTTCTGTGATGTTGTTCTCCCTAAGGGCAACAACTCCCCCTCTCATGAGGGGAAGGTCACTCGCGGTGCTTGAAATGATCAGTGTTATTATTAAACGGTTGCTTATTGGAGGGCACAGTTTTCAGGATGACAAGAACTGCGTGGAGTCAGTATAGCGCTCAATCGGTCAGAGCGATTCAATCATTCGTGCGTTTGTAACCATTTATGCGCGCGCGCACGTGTATGTGTGTATGTGTATGTGTATGTATGTATGTATGTATGTATGTATGTATGTATGTATGTATGTATGTATGTATGTATTTGTTGTTGTATGTATGTAGTGTGTGTGTGTGTGTGTGTGTGTGTGTGTGTGTGTTGTGTGTGTGTGTGTGTGTGTAAAGAGAGAGAGGAGAGAGAGAGAGAGGAGAGGAGAGAGAAGAGAGAGAGAGAGAGGAGAGAGAGAGAGAGAGAGAGAGAGACAGAGACAGAGGACAGAGACAGACAGACAGAGACAGAAAGAACAGAAAAAGATAGACAAAGTGAGAGAGAGAGAGAGAGAGAGAGAGAGAGAGAGAGAGAGAGAGAGAGAGAGGAGAGAGAGAGAGAGAGAGAGAGAGAGAGAGAGAGGGTGGGGGGAGGAAAATGGAGGGTAATAATTAATGAACCAAAACAACAAGAAAAAAGTTAAGTCTGTGGTGAGCGAGATGGTTGGTGAGGTACAGATAATGGGGCAAAAGAACTGACGTGTATTGGAAAATATCTTGCCTTGTGTATAAGAAGGGCAGGAGAGAAGATAGGGTGACCAAACGGTGAATGTTCGAATGCGTCGTTGGTATTCTTTCAAAACCGTGATTATTTTCACGAATAAAAAAATATTTTCACACATTCTTCAACAGTCGTGTACAATTCTGCAAACCTCAAATTTGAAATTCTTTCCGTAGCATTCTAGCAAACAGTGGCACTTTCCTTACGCACGACTTCCATTTTTTAACCTTAGTGCTTGGTGCATTTCCTAGGTTTTTTAATATTTTTTTTATTCTTTAAAAAAAAACCTTTTATATCGAGGATAATAGAATAAGCACGTATGTGTTTTTTTGTTTTTTTTTTAAATCCA
>CM060334.1:2827590-2830090 GCA_030674155.1 Stramonita haemastoma
TCTTTGTGCCACATGATTCCAAATATTTACTTGTTGACCTGTCAAGGTCTATTGGTATTTCGTGACACTTTTCTTGAATAAAATCTGTTTAAACCAAATGTCATATACGATGCAGGATGCCTTCTCGTGTGAAAAAGTCGGCTTTTCCTAACCACGACATCTTTTTTAATGTGTAGTTGCCAGTGTGTGGAGTTGAACAAAAACTAGAGTACCTAGACTTTATCCAAACAGTAATTCATATAATATAGAATGCTGACACACACTCCCAGGACAGTGTGTCAGCACTTTCATGAATGACCTACTTACCCATTGTGGTGTCCTGGGTCCTGACACGTACGTCACGCTGTGTGGGGAGCGTCTGTCCTCAGGTCTGACTGACGTCATCTCCCTGCTCTCCACCCTCCTCTTTCTTCTCCCGGTGACGCGTTTGACGTCAGAATGATAGGCAGACAGAAAGGTGAACACACAGACAGACAGACAGTCACAGAGACAGACAGACAGCACACACACACACAACACACACGGAGAGAGAGAGAGAGAGAGGGGGGGGGAGAGAGAGAGAGGGGGAGGAGAGAGAGAGAGAGAGAGAGAGAGAGAGAGAGAGAGAGAGAGAGAGAGAGAGAGAGAGAGAGAGAGAGAGAGAAAAGACAGACAGACAGAACAGACAGACAGCCAGACAGAGACAGAGAGAGAGAGGGGGGTGGGGGGTGGGGGAGAGACGGAGAAAGAGAGTGAGAGGGAAGGAGAGAGAGAGGAGAGAGAGGGAGAGAGAGAAGAGAGAGAGAGGAGGAGAGGAGAGAGAGAGAGAGAGCAACCAATGTGCCAACCAACCAGCCAACCAACCAAGCAACCAACCCACCACCAGCCAATGGAAAAACAAACAAAACAAAACCTAATTGAAACCCTGACATGGTTTGCCTGCAGCTTGGGGAAATGCTTACAGATGTTCTCAAAATACTGGCAGCATTCAACTCAACACACCATTTCTCACAGCAAACCGCAGAGATATAAATCTCAACCCCACACATCGCTTCTATTTTACCGGTATGGAAACGCACTTTCAGAACTCTTTAGAATGATGACGTGCAAAACATTTTACGACCCCAATTACGTGCCTGCTAATAACGTCATCAACTCCACAGCCGAAAAAATCGCCACCTTTTTCTCCACTTCTGCGTCACGTCTGACATAACGACAGTTCTGATTCCGCGCCGCGTTTAAAATGAAAGAGCCGATTTATTTTATGCGGGGTATGAAAAGGTTTATGATGCGCAACTCATTTTCACGCACCTTCTTCACATGTTTAGCTAATTACGAGCGGAGTGTTGAATTGATTGCAAAGACAGACAGGCCACACGTGTAGAACTAGGTAAAGGTTCACATCAGAATGCAAGAGAGAATGAAAGCCTTGAACATATTTTTTTCTCTCATTTCTCCTCTTCTTCACTGTTTCCTGCTTCCACCTGCAGAAATGTAATCAAGAGAAAATTGCAGTCAATGCATTTTTCATTACCGTTAACATTGTCGGAGTGCAAGTTCTTAAAGCAACTTTTCTATAAAAAAAATTTTAGGAAAAGGAAGAATTTCCATGTTTCCCCTTCCTGGTCTGTAGACGGTCTTACATTATTAGAGGTAGAAAAAAAGGAAAATGGTTGGTGTAGCCTATAGAAGATTTTGACAGAAATGGTAAGATAGTTACATTTTTATCTTTCAAAAAACATGTTTTAAATGGATATTTTTTTTCTGTATACAGTGTTCTACATGTATGCTGAATAAAAAATAAGCTGTCTGGAATAAAAGCGAGCTCATTCTGATGTAAACATCTACCAACACATGTGCGTATATAGCGTAAAATGGATCTACTCACCAGAACGTTTGCTTCCCCGCACTGGTTGACAAACCGCTGTACACGTTTCTCTTCTGCACGTTGGTGACTCCTCTGAAATCCTGGTGTCCAGATGTTCTGCTCCTGGTCAGTCTAGGTGTTTCACAGCTTGTCCCGCGTGTGTTCGCTAATCTCTCAGCATTCTGAAACATTTACACCTTGATTACACATGGTCTGGGTTAATTAAAAGTTTTAGATATCTTATTTTTCTACAGCCCTACCGACTTTTTAAAGCTGTTCGGAATATGACGTGAGAAACATTTTACAACAGAATTACACACGCATATAAAGACCTTGATATTATCATACAGATAAAAAGGTAAAGGTGTCCCATAACCTTTGTGATCGTAGGGGAGCGAGGCGTCAGAGACCTCAGCTTCTCTAGGGGCCAGCATGTTGAGGGTGGCGCCCATCTCCTCTCCTCGCTGCTTTACCTTCCCTGACCCTAAAGACGGCAGGTAACCATTTACAACTGGATGGACTGGAAGACTGTACTGAAGCCAAGGCGCACAAACGGTCACCCACCCAAATGGTAATCACGCTCGAAGGTAAAGCAGCGAGGGAGAGGAGATGGGCGCCACCCTGAATATGCTGGCCCCTAAAAAGCTACTACTT
>CM060334.1:2837590-2852590 GCA_030674155.1 Stramonita haemastoma
TGGCTGGTGGTATGGATGACAAACTGCATACACACGGGAGATTGGATGTAAAAAAAAGCACATGAGTGCTTACTCCATTATCATCGATATCAAAGAATAAAATAAATAAATAAAAGTATAAAAATAGTCAATGTAAAAAAAAGCACATGAGTGCTTACTCCATTATCAGCGATATCAAAGAATAAAATGAATAATAAAAAAAGTAATCAATCATAGGGCGATGTTAACTTCTCAAAGAAAATAGCTACTTTTCAGTCACTGTCCTGTTTTTTTTCAGCTCCTGTAGATTTTTCAGTCTTTTTATATCAAGACATTTTTTTTAAAGGAAAAATGTGGATGAACAAGGGACGTAATTTTTTATGACATGGTCTCCCTTTAGGGCATCAGCTATAATGAAGGGAGGTTATTCATGACGCGTCAAATTTTCGCCGCATGAAATGGCTGCTTGTGTGTGTGTGTGTGTGTGTGTGTGTGTGTGTGTGTGTGTGTGTGTGTGTGTGTGTGTGTGTGTGTGTGTTGTGTGTGTGTGTGTGTGTGTGTGTGTGTGTGTGTGTGTGTGTGTGTGACTAATGCGCCTTCTCACTCCCCCCCTCCCTCCAGTCATTTTGTTTGAAACTTTTCAGACGAATAAAAGTTGATAAAAGATCTTTCAAAATGGGTTTCATTCTTTCTTTTTGTAGTTTGCGTTTTCGTTTTTTTTTTTCTTTGAATCTTTTTTCTTCCTATATTTCCCCCCCCCCCCCTTATTTTATCCGTCTTTCCCTTTTTTCATTTCCTTTATGGTTTCTTTCTTTCTCTTACCCCCACCCCTTAAAAACATAAAACTACGCACTTTTCAAATAAGGGTTTAAAGGGAAGCCTCTTTTCAATCAATTTAAGAAATGCATATAATCCACACAACATTGTATTTTTTATCTTCAAAGATTCTTTTTTTTTTTTATCGACAAATGCATGTAATTCACACAACATTGTATTTTTTATCTTCAAAGATTCTTTTTAATCGACAAATGCATGTAATCCACACAATACTGTATTTCTTTGTCTAAAAATATTCTTTTTAATTGACAAAAGATTGCCTTTAATCTCCAAATGACTGTTTTTTAGTGACAAAAGAATGTTACTGACGAAAGATTACCGAGGTCTACAGAAAATTGTAATACCCCCCCCCCCCCCCCCACCAGACAAACCGTTAACAACATCCCCCAATAAACCACAACAAACATCAACAAACAAACAAAAAACAAAGTTCTTTGTACTTTTAATCTTTCATGTTTCTGACAGCTGTGTTCTTTCATTCAAAGGGGGGGAGGGAGGGGGCAGGGGGGGGGGGTGGTAGGTGGATATACCCTGTGCTACTGGTTCTCATGCAGCTCAACCCGGATAGCTACACGCAGCCGAACACACAAGCACGCACGCACGCACACACTGACACATACACACACACACACAGACGCACACACATGAAGCCACACACTTCAGATCCTAACAATCTCAAAAGTCGGAATGCGGCTACCTTACATGTGGGCCAAAGCGGTCGCATCCGCGAAAATCCCACTGTTAGTGAACCTGGGAGCTCTGGCCAAGCAACGAAATAATGCACAAATCGCAAAAGGAAATAAAATATCTCGTAGGCAAACATCTCACTGTTGGTGAACCTCGGAGCTCTAGCCAAGGAACGGAATTAAATAAATCCTAACAGCCATAAAAATGCAGGCTGCAGGGATGAGTCCTGGTAGATTTTCCAGGTCAACTTTCTTGCAAACCAGCCACGGATTCTCCTCTCTCTCTCTCTCTCTCTCTCTCCTCTCTCTCTCTCTCTCTCTCTCTCTCTCTCTCTCTCTCTCTCTCTCTCTCTCTCTCTCTCTGTGTCTCTCTCCCCCCCCCCCCACGTGTGTAGACGTATGGCAAAAGAAATCAGATTCCTATGTGATGGGCTGTCGGAACAGACGAAACCACGCTGCTGTGTAAGCACACGCCAAAAAGACTTCTTGGACGATGTGGTGCAGTATATAGTTTGTGAAATTCTGAGAAAATCCAAGAAATGAAAAGAAGAGAGTTGGAGGTTGGGAGAGGGGCAGGGAGAAGAAACTGGGGAGGGGGGAAGGGGGAGAAGAAGAAGAAGAAGAAGAAGAAGAAGAAGAAGAAGAAGAAGAAGAAGAAGAAGAAGAAGAAGAAGAAGAAGAAGAAACAGAAGAAGAAGAAGAAGAAGCAGAAACAGAAGAAGAAGAAGAAGAAGAAGAAGAAGAAGAAGAAGAAGAAGAAGAAGAAGAAGAAGAAGAAAGAAGAAGAAGGAAGACGACGGGAAAAATAAGGTAAGATAGCGCTGATGATCTGATATCTTTGAGGGTTTTTTTTGATAGTATTGATTTGGATTCAGGCCACATGGCTTTATGGTCTCGTTGCCAGAGTCCACTGATTCTCCAGTAATGCGGATAGGGATTATTATCTTTCATAATCATCATTTTCATCGATGCTGTCGTCGTTTTAATCATGTTTGATGTGTCATTATCATGATAATCACTGTTGTCGTTATCGTTATCATTGTCACTGTAATTCACTGTGGCTGTTATAATTCTGTGTGTGTGTGTGTGTGTGTGTGTGTGTGTGTGTGTGTGTGTGTGTGTGTGTGTGTGTGTGTGTGTGTGTGTCTCTCTGTCTCTGTCTCTCTCTGTGTCTCTCTCTCCCCCCTCTCTCGTTTGACTGCGCTTTTCCACGCCTGCTTTGGCTTACCCCCCCCCCCAGCCCCCCACACTCCTCCCTCCCCCACAAACACCCAGCCACCCCAGATTTCCAAGGGATTCAGAGGATCTATGATATACAGCTCTTGGACACAGACAACAGGCATTTCTGACTGGTATCAAAGGGAGGAGGGGATATCCTCAAATTGATATCGTGGAAAAGAATGGAACCAGTGGTCTCAGTTTACTATCTGATCGTGAAGACGCTGTAACTACCAAGCTGTTCCGCCCGCTACAGATATCTATCCAGCAAACTTGTAAGAACAATACCACAAAGCACAGCACAATACAACATGAAACAAAAACAAAAACAAGCAACCCTCCCAACAAATTAATACAACATGAAACAGAACACACACACACACACACACACACACACACACACACACACACAAGCAAAAACCACAACCCCAAACAGAAACTCCGGAACATTTTTATCTTCCTGGAAAATATCTCATCATTTTGTTCCTGTTTACAAAACATCCTTCCTGCCCCCCCCCTACTCCCTCTCCCCGTCCCTCTCCTCCTCTCTTCTCTTGCCCCCCCCCCCCCCTCCCCCTCCTCCGCTCTTCCGTATGACGTCATAAAATCCTGAAATAAACCGCCGGAGATCACTGAAGAACAATCGTCTTTCCCCCACAAGAAAAACGTCCTTGTCTGTTCCCAGCAAAAACAGCGCATGACACTTAACGGTGTCTGCCCATTATTACATACTTTATGGCCAGTTCTGCCTCAGCACAAAGAGGCGGTGGATGAGAGATTTAAAGAGAGAGAGAGAGAGAGAGAGAGAGAGAGAGAGAGAGAGAGGAGAGAGAGAGAGAGAGAGAGAGAGAGAGAGAGAGAGAGAGAGAGAGAGAGAGAGTGCACAAGATGCTGTTCATGCTTATACACACAGGACTTCGGTCCACAAGCTTGTTTGAACAACTTGCAAAGGAATGGACTTAAAACAAATGTTAACCCAGAGGGAAAAATATCTCCTCCAACATACAGTTTTGGAGACTGGAACCAATGCCCTTAGATGACCACAAGATCAGCGAGTGTCTGACGCTTTGACCACAAAGCCTGTTCACTCATGGATAGATGGACACAGAAAACAACCAGCCAAATCAACAAAGAAACAAGCAACCCCCCCCCCCTAACACCCCCCCCCAACACCCCCCAAACAAAACAAAAAACACCCCCACAAACTCAAACTCCGACCAAACACAGCTGCTGACCTGGAAAGGAAGGGAGGTAAACCTCATCGAGCAAATGGACACTCGTCTTCCTTTCACTGGAAAACCAGATAACGCAAGCAAGCTTCCCGCTCCATAAACCTGGGGTATGCTGTGGCTCTACTGCTAACTGTGTACATGTACCATTTTCGGAAAAAAAGTTTCTTTGAACAAAATGCCGGCACATGGCTCCAAGGGGGACGGGAAAGCCTAGTGGTCAGAACATTGCGCTCGCAATTTGATGACCGGGGTTCGATTCCCGTTCGAGGGGATTTTTCTCCTGGAGTTAACATCAGTGCTGACTTAACTCCCCCAAAAGTCCTTCGGATGAGACTATAAACAGAGGGCCCATGTGCGAACGCACGCAGAACTTCTTACGCATACATTAAATCCTGTTCCGCTTTTCGTAAGAGTAGGCCATTGTGTGCCAGTGGGAACAGATGACAAGATTTACAAAACTGCATACACACGGGGACTGGATGTAAAAAAAAAGCACACGAGCGCTTATTCCGTTATCCTTGATACAAAAGAATAAGGTAACGTAGAAGAACTTGAGTAAGACGAGGCCAAAGCGGAGGTTTAGGTTTTTAAATTTTACAGCGTTTAAACAAGTGTTTCACCTACAACGCTCGCACTCGGTGTCTTCATTTTCTGTGTGGCGAAAAGAATTTGACATATTCCCAATATTCTCTCTCTCTCTCTCTCTCTCTCTCTCTCTCTCTCTCTCTCTCTCTCTTCTCTCTCTCTCTCCCTCTCTCTCTCTCTCTCTCTCTCTCTCTTCTCTCTCTCTCTCTCTCTCATCTTCTTTCATTCCCCCCCCCCCTGAAGTTATTCTTTGCCATCAAAGTGCTTTTTTCAGGTCAAGTGCCGGATAAAAGAATGTCGATATTTTTTTGTTGCCCTTGGAAATTATCAGCATCAGCACCCCATCTCTTTTCTTCCATGATCATCATCATCATCATCATCATCATCATCATCATCATCATCATCATCATCATCATCATCATCATCATCATCATCATCATCTCTCTTTAATTATAATCATTATCCACCTCCCTTTCTTTCTTTCGTTCTCCTCTAACGTCTCATCATTATCTTCTCTCTCTCTCTCTCTCTCTCTCTCTCTCTCTCTCTCTCTCTCTCTCTTCTCTCTCTCTCTCTCTCTCTCCTCTCTCTGCCCCCCCCCCCCCCATGCCATGACTATTTGGGTTGTAGTTAATTGGGTTCTCAGAATATGACATTGAATGGTGATGTAAAAAACACACGCAATGGTGATGTAAAAATACACTGAAAGGTGACGTAAAACACATTGAATGCTGACATAGAAACACCTTGAATAGTGATGTAAAAACACATTGAATAGTAATGTAAAACACCTTGAATGATGATATAAAAGCACACTGAATGATGATGTAAAACACACTAAATGATGATGTAAAACACACTAAATGATGATGTAAAACACACTAAATGATGATGTAAAACACACTGAATGATGATGTAAAACACACTAAATGATTATGTAAAACACACTGAATGATGGTGTAAAAACACATGGAATGGTGATGCTAATACCCCCCCCCCCCCCACATGGAATGGTGGTGTAAAATTACATTGAAATATGATGTTGATGTAAAAACAATTTGAATAGTGTTTTTTAAAAAAAACCCAGACCGTTGGTTGGTGTTTTCATGTCAGACTGAATGGTGGTTGTTGACTTAAGTCCTTGCGGTGTCTGCTTACAGGAATGTATGCTGTTTGTTGTTTTTTGAGATGCGAGTGAGTGAGTGTGCCAAGATATTTAAGGTGAAATATCGTGAGTGTTAAAGAAACGTATTAAGTTTGGGATACGATCTGTGGTTCATGTGAATCAATTCTTATTTTTTCTAGACATTTTTCTTTTATACAACGTGTACCTGGTATGACATCCATCCCAAATTAATACATCTAAACCATTCACTGGTTATACATGTATAAAGTTCACTATCCCCTAGACTACACGTATTCACACACACACACACACACACACACACACACACACACACACACACACACACACACACACACACACACACACACACACACACACACACACACACACACACCACACACTTAAAAGAACCCACGGCAACAAGGGAGTTGTCCCTGGCAATATTATGTAGAAAAAAGCCACTCTTATAGGGAAACAAATACACACAGGGGAAAAACCAAAAGTAATGGGTGGCAGTGCCCTCATAAAACACAACAGTATCCTTCCCGTACCGTGCTCTCTCCATCACTCTCTCCATCACTCTCTCCATCACTCTCTCCATCCTTCAAGTCTGTGAGAGTCAGGATCTGGGCACCCTCGGTGCCTAAAATACCTGCACTGCTACCCTAGAGGTGGCTTTCTCACCTACATATATCACTTCTTGCTTACCTCAAACACACACACACACACATTCACACACATACACAGACACACACACACACAGACAGAGAGAGAGAGAGAGAGAGAGAGAGAGAGAGAGAGGAGAGAGAGAGAGAGAGAGAGAGAGAGAGAGAGAGAGAGAGACAGAGACAGAGACAGAGACAGAGAAAGGCGCGGAACACACACACACGCGGAACACACACACACACACACACACACACACAACACACACACACACACACACACACACACACACACACACACACACAGAGACTGACACACAGAGAGACAAACAGAAAAAGGCGAGCCAACTCAATGTTTCTTTGCATTATCCGACTCTTCACTTTCACCCTCACGAAAAACTAAATGAAAAAAAAGAATAAACAAACGAATCAACCAACGACCCCTTCCCCCCCCCCAAACATACACACACACACACACACACAAAGATAAAAAAAAGAGACAGCAAACAAACAAACAAACAAACAAACGCCAAGCAAACAAAAAGAAACAGCGGACTGGGATGGAGGGTAGACGAGGGGGCAGAAGAAGAAGAGAAGTCTATTAGCCTCCCCAGCCCTCTCGGAAAGCAACATTGCGTGTTTTATCTTTCCAACAGCCCTCCTCATAAAACGGGGGTGTTTCTTTCCCGATATATTTCAATCTCATGAATAATATGAAGGCAGAAATAACAGGCTGCTGGTCATTTCCAAGATAAAATTGCATTCCTGTTTGTCTTTATGAGTTTTTTTAAAATAAAAATCTTAAAGACATTTTTTGGTAATAAAAACGTTTGCACGTGTCGGAGAAGGAGAATATAATTATCTGTTTTTGTATATATTCATCGACATCTTGATGAAAATTTTATGATCTAGACTAAAAACAATACGGTGTGTGTGTGTGTGTGTGTGTGTGTGTGTGTGTGTGTGTGTGTGTGTGTGTGTGTGTGTGTGTGTGTGTGTGTGTGTGTGTGTGTGTGCAAGTTTTCAAAAATCATTGCCTAAATAAATTTCATCTAACTGATATTAAAATGTAGTTTACGCTGACGAGAATCGTGAAAAAATTTGTAATAAGGCTATTTATTTATTTATTTATTTATTTATCGATTTATGTTTTATTGTTGCGCACTAACTAAACAGCTGGAAGACAAGGGGAGATAAGGGAAAGCAAATCAGAATTCCAAGCCATATGTGTAGCACTGTTGCCAATGTAAGATAAGAGGAAAAATCATCTATCGCCCTCTCTCTTTATCTCGGGCATGAATGACAAATAACAAACCAATGTTAAACGATAATGCAGAAATAATTTTCTTACATTAGGCCATCTCTTGAACTCCCTGAGACTTCTACAATCTATCCAGTTGACTGATTCCGATGTTTCTCTTCAAAACTTGCGTGTTTAACCAAATCATATCAAATTCTTTTATTTCGAGGATAATGAATAAGCACTCATGTGCCTTTTTACATCCAGTTCCCGCCCTAATCAGGGATTACATCAGTTTAAGCAAAACGAGGCTATATACTTTAAAACAGACACCTGTCTGTCAAATGCAAAATCTCGAATAACACAGAATCAGTTATATCCAGCTTTTTCTGACTTTGCATCCAACAAAATCTCTTGTCTGTGTGCCCCTACTATCCCGAATTGCTGCTAAGCTTTTCATAGGTCAGACATTTTGGGGGAGTTATTGAGAATGTCTATGTCTCACTCACAACATCTGGTAATGATCGCGAGCCCGTAAGCATACTGGATGAGTAGATTGCGAGCGTGTATTGAAATATTTCGCCCTTACGGCAGTCATTTTCAGACTTCAGTGGGTGTTTATCCTTTGAGGAAGACTAATGGTTATGCTAAGAGCTTGCCTGGGATGAGAGACGGTCTCAATACTTCAAAGGTCTGGCCTGACGTTCCTTTAAGGGCGGTTTGTTTACAGCGAGGACTAACCAACTCTTCCTCAGTGCCGGTCTGTCCCGGGCTGATGACAGCCATTCTCTCCTCCTGGCCTGCCCTAATGCCCGTCTGCCCACACAGCAAAAAGTTAACAATTTATCTCCCCTGCTGCCCAGGTTTCTCCTGGCTGAGTAACTGACTCAAACTGTTTCCTCCGTGTTACAACTTCGTGAAATGACTAGGTCCCCTTTGAAGAGGAGAGACGGGATAGCCTGGTGGTTAGACCATTGCGTTCGCTATCTGGCGGCCTCTGTTGGAGCCCGGGTTCGATCTACAACCGAGATGCCTGTTCAGGGAGATATTTTCCCCAGGAGTTCACATCTAGATGTATACATGTGCTATTCGTCAGCTCAACACTGGGTCTGCGATATTTGTGTCTTTTTTTTCAGTTCCTTACTTTTTGATTGATATTTCTTACACATCATAAAAGAAAACTGTTGAAACTTTGGGAGAAATTGTCACACAGTAAAGTTTGGATGTCTTCTCTATGTTCAGAATATACGGATTACTTTCTTTCGAATTTGTTCTGACATGTTTATGCGTGCTAATGCTTCTTTCTGTCTGTTTAGCAAAGAACTACGCAATGAAATGACGTCCTGGGCCTATCTAAATCACCTCAAAGCAGACTACGAGCTGTCACCCCGCCCCCCCTCTTCACACACTCACAAACACATTGTGATAGCCAGTGACTTTCTCTTTTCAAAGATTCTTGAAAAAAAGTATCACTCTTTCCTCATTTGATTTTAGTTGCAAAACTTTAAAAGCTATTCCAAGTTTTACGGCGCTCTTCTAATTTACTGAATAATGGTTGTAAAAAAACAACAAAAAAGGGGATTTTCTCACACCTTTGGAGTAAAAAGAGAGTTTGCTTTTGCCATGTGGATCAGCAGTAGCATGTTCCTCGAAGCTGTCACAAAGACAGATCATGCAGTCAAGCGGCTTACGCAGGGAACGACGGAATATTTTCAAATCCAGCCTCAAAACATTTATTTCCTTCCTAACATCTTCACCTTCAGAATCTATCCATACTCTGTAACTGCCACCCTTGTTTTCATCATCCTACCGAGGTATGCTGTGCGCGCGCGCGCGGCGTGCGTGCGCGCGTGCGTGCGTGCGTGTGTATGTGTGTGTGTGTGTGTGTGTGTGTGTGTGTGTGTGTGTGTGTGTGTGTGTGTGATAAAGCTTTATTTATTCATGGATGATTGCACGAGTGTAAATGATTTGAATGTAAGGCGCTTTGATTTGTTGCTTAACAAGATTCAGCGCTATATCATACGTTATCTAAAGCATATGCTAGTAGGTTGTGTATCAGTTTGTTATCTTATCCTTTTTTATTTTTTTCTTTACAAACTTTGATATAAATCATTTGTGGATTGATGCTTCCTTTATACTGGTCTGTACACATTGTTTGAAAATTACAAAACATAAAAAAAAGATTCAGCGCTATATAACTTGCATACATGACATTATGATTACTATGATCAACAAAGCCAGTGAGGGGGCAGAGAGATGCTGCCACTAGTATCAACAAGTTTCAGCGGGAGGTGGTTGGTTCCTCATGAAAAATGTGCCGTGTGTTTACCTGCCTCGCTATGTTTACTGCCCTTTCTGGGGTTGTCTGTTAGTTGTCTGTTTTTATCGGGTCTGGAAATAAGGTATTGTCATGGGCTTTTCACGTCCGCACATGCATATGTACATGCGCTTGAACAAGCCCCCCCCGCGCGCGCACACAGACACAGACACACACATGTTCTCTCTGTGTTTATGTATGTTTTTTTGACTCTCTCGCTCTCTTCCTTTTTTCCCCTCTTGTTTTTCTCTATCTTGTGTGTGTGTGTCTCTCACTCTGTTCGTCTGCCTTTCCATCCCTTTGTCTATCTGCCAGTCAGCCTGCTTACCCACCCCCTCCCCACTCTCTCTCTCTTATTCTTCAGAAACCTCGTTGTGCAGCAAGTTCACTAGACACTCCCCTTATTCACAGACACAGACACAGACACACACATACACACACACGCACACACACCCCACACACGCGCACGCGCACACACACACACACACACACACACACACACACACACACACACGCACACACCACACGCACACACACACACACACACACACACACACACCACACACACACACACACACATTGTTTTTAACCTAACCATGAGCCAATCCACAGCGATCTCAAATCACCGCAGGGACGGGAGTTTTCACGCCAAAAAGACCACCAGGACGGGTCAACAATGCCACAGCACAAACACAATGTACGCCAAAAAGACCACCAGGATGGGTCAACAATGCCACAGCACAAACACAATGTACGCCAAAAGACCACCAGGACTGGTCAACAATGCCACAGCACAAACACAATGTACCCAAAAAGACCACCAGGATGGGTCAAAATGCCACAGCACAAACACAATGTACGGCAAAAGACCCTGGTGGTCTTCAACAATGCCACAGCACAAACACCAATGTACGCCAAAAGACCACCAGGACTGGTCAACAATGCCACGGCACAAACAATGTACGGCAAAAGTTCCTGCAGCACTGTGTCCTGCCATCAAGTTTGTTCAAAGCGCTGTCCCAGTTTTTCAGCTAACGCAGATTTATAACTGCGAAATACTGCCAATCTGAGCCGACTAGACTCGAAACCAGTGCAAAGTGGAAAACCTAAATGCCAGTACAGTGCTTTCAATAACTGCTAATAAAAGTTTTGACTTTGTTCACTTGTTTTCCGAGAAGTTGTTTTTTTTTACTTTCGGTTTTATTTTTTTCCGCCACTGCTGCTCCAATTGCCGGCGTTTGCGTTTGCAAATGAAATTAAAAAAAAACACATAATAGCTAGCTATATAGAGGCAAAAAGAAATAAAAAGCTTGCACAAGATATAAAATCTGGAGATCATACAATAGTGTAGAAATTAGGCAAAAGCGCTTCTCTTTTCTATGTTGCTGGCGTCAGTCGGTGAGAAATGCAGGAGAATGTACGCCATACGTCCCTCCTGAAGACAATTGTAACATTTGGCAACAGGTTCTTTAGGGCAGTTATGATCTGACGTGCCCACAGTGCTCACTTTGGCGTTCTATATGATCGTTACGGGCCTTCATGACGTGTCACAGTGTTTGAGACTGTTTTGTTATGAAGCTGAATATACTCCAGTTTTCTAGGGCTTGGAGCAGGAGCGCATAAGACGGTGATAAAGGTGGCGGTACAGCATCCATCACGCTCGTCATACAATAGCGAAAATCATTTTTTATTTTATACTACTTTTATGTCACAGCAGATTTCTCTACGTGAAATTCGAGCTGTTCTCCCCGGGGAGAGCGCGTCGCCACAAAAGCAGTGCCACCTATTACTATTTTGTTTTTATATATAAACAGCCGCTCTGGGGACTCAAACTTCCTGATTTTTTCTCAGGGATGGTGTCTAAACACGACACCTGTGTGCATGCTGGCATGATCTCAACTGGTTATTAATGCTCATGGATTTTATTTTCCTTTTCATTTTTTGTCTGTTAATCTGTTTATTGTTTTCTGTTGCTCTGTTTTGATCTTATTTCTAGTTTGTTTTTGCATGCTTGAAATATTCTAGGTAAACAAGCCTGGTCAGCTCTCCATTCTAATTACGAAAATAAGTGATATTTGTTTAATATAGCTATTGAGTAAATCAATACGTACAATGAGAAGATTCTAAATTTTTCTGTTTTTTCCTTCTCTTTTACGTTTTGTTTTGTTGTTGTTTTGAAGACTGATCAGCATCTATCCCAGTCACTTTGCTCCTTCATTCATCGTCTTCTCTTGTTGAAAAGAAAGGATACTTTTCTTATTCTGATGTTAAACACGTACATGAATGTAACTAGAGTGTGTTTTCTAGTAGACACTAAAAAAAAACACATATACGATGGTGACGACTTAGAGTGTTTTGCACCTGAATTCAACACTTCTCTCATGTGTGGCCAAGAAGCTTTTCTTTTCTTCTTTCCTCTTAGGTCTTCTTCGCTTTTTCTCTCCCCCTTCTAGCCTTTATTATTATTATTATTATTATTATTATTATTATTATTATTATTATTATTATTATTATTATTATTATCATCATCATCATCATCATCATCATCATCATCATCATCATCATCATCATTATCATCATTATTATTATTATTTCATTACAGAGTGTTTCTAAAGTCAAGGTGTTTTATAGACAAACTGTAGTATAATACTCCTGTAAGTGTTTCCTCCTCTCTCAATAATAAAGGCAGCAGTATCACATGGTAAAGGTCTTCTTTCGTTTGATTTTCTAGGAATAACAACTATTCATGGATTTAACTAAAATTTTAATCACAATCAACATAACTCACCGCAGTGTTCTGAGATGCATAAACAAAATATTTGTTTGCATTTAACTTATAAAATGAGATGCATAACCAAAATATTTGTTTGCATTTAAATTATAACAATTAAATAATCAAAAATGAAAATTTCTTTCTATTATTATCATTTTTACAAGCGAAGAATAGGAAGTTTTCCTGTGAAAACTGTATTATCACCCAGTCATGTGCTCAGTTCGAAACCGTGCACAGACAACCTTGAGAAGAGTGCAGTGCAAAACATGGCCGGTCAGTTTTAAGTTGCGTCTGGCGATGAGCTGACCTAGATTTTATATAAGACGTGCTGTCATCCCCCCCCCCCCCCCCCCATACACACATAACACGATTACTACGATCTGATTTACACTGAAAACGTAGTATGAAAAAAAAACCCAAATAGTGAGGCTTGCAAGACATATTTGTGATATCAAAATACGCACAGAAAATCTGAAAACGATATTTTAAAAACCCTAACCTAGTTAATCGTTAACATGAAAATTCTGGAGAAAATTTGGGCGACAATGGACACCTCACATCGATTTTTATGTGAAAATTCAAGAAAAAAAGCACACTCACCTTATCTTGCTTCTGAAGTTCCTGATCTTTTTTTCTGCCAAGCCTGGTATGAAAATCCTGGTCTGAAAAATCCCTGTATCTTTGCAAGTATTTCATCACCGCTCAGTCTCATAGCTTTTGAGCTCTTCAGTATTTTTCCTTTGGAAAGCACAATGCTTGGCAAAGCATGTGTGGCTGTTCATTGTGGAATCTTGCACATTTCCTTGCCTGGAAGAAGAGACAAAAAAATGACGGTTTTTGAATGACGTTATATTTCTTGTTCTCATAGTAAACAATATGAATGCACAAGC
This sequence comes from Stramonita haemastoma, assembly GCA_030674155.1. Lineage (NCBI taxonomy): Eukaryota > Metazoa > Mollusca > Gastropoda > Neogastropoda > Muricidae > Stramonita > Stramonita haemastoma. The sequence goes on from CM060334.1 coordinate 2,851,136, forward strand.
CATAATTTTCTTCATAGCGCACGAAGTGACAGCACCACACACACACACACACCCAATTTATTTGGACGAGAGCCTTCTGTTTAAAATTTTAGCACTCTACCCCACAGCACAGTGGCATCTTAGGCAGTATCTCTAAACTGTCAGCGTCACGGAATTCATATTAAGCACCTGAATCAGAGAAAAAATTGCACCAGCTAAATAGTTTTGTTTCAACCAGGTAGGTGTCATGATTGAAAATGATGTCGACTTCATTATCAACAAGCATCGTAATGCCACCTCAACAGACGTCGAGGGGGACAACAATTCATTAAAAATTCTTTTCTTTCCGAACATTTTTCTTGAAATCGACTTTTGGTGCCACATTTTATTGTGGTTTCTTGCACCACAAGGCATAGCCACTACTTCTTTGTGAATTTCAGCAGTGTTTGACCAAAAATGGAATCCTTTGAAAATATTCCATGACTTCTGCAGGGGTTGTCATCGATGCGAGTTACTTCCCTTCTCAGGGAGCGTTTGTTTGGATGTGGCAAACCGAGGTGATAAAGGAGGGGGCAAAAAATATGTATCAATTTATATATATATATATATATATAATATATATATAATAATAATAAAAAGTATTTATGAAATGATACTACTCGCCCTATTTGTGGTCAATAAAATCCCCTCTGGATTTTTCCTAGGGAAAAAAAAATTGAATATTGAGATTTTATCACTGAAAATGGTAAGTCAGTATCACCTTCACCTATCCCGTAGTCTTGTCGACCCCTAGAGCACCACTGAAGGTTTTGCTACCAGCTTCCTCCAAACCTCTTGGTTTTCAGGTTTCAGTAACAAATCGTTGCACTCAAGGCCAGTCCACTCTCCGATGTTGGACTGGCCTTGAGTGGAACGACAAAACGATGTTTTTTCCTTACGAAAGTGTCAGTGGTACTGTCACCGTATGTTTCTGGTTCATCCCTTTGCTCCCTCAGTTCATGTATGAAATTTTGATTACCGTAATGATGTGGTAAGATAAAGGTAAAGGTGTCCCATAACTGTGTGGTCATAGGGGAGCGAGGCGTCAGAAATCTAAGCTTCTCTAGGGGCCAGCATGTTGAGGGCGGCGCCCATCTCCTCTCCCTCGCAATAAAGGAGTGTTACAGATACGTAATTCCCCCTACCTAATGCATACCTGACATTCACAGGAAACCCAGACTCTATATGATGTATACAGGTAAAAACATCATATTTTACGTTCGTACTTTTTATGTAATGGTCCCTAACAAGGTATTTTTGTCCCATTCTGTTCTTCACTGCATGTGTAATGTGAAATTCTACGATAATTTCATATTATTGCATCGACCTCTTCTCATTTACTCACACCTGTACCCGCTGGTTATCTACCAGTGATTTATATTATGTTGTCTGCATCACATGGTTACTGTGACAGCCCCGATTTATTATGGTCTCTGT
>CM060334.1:2860090-2862590 GCA_030674155.1 Stramonita haemastoma
CCAACTTTCGTTTCAGCCAAAGGCGCCACTTGCGTCGTTCACGCCGGAAAGCCGCTGTGAACATGCCTGAAACGGAAATAGGGGCCACAGTCATCTCCCTTGACCCTGAAATGGCCACAGGTCTACAAGCACAACACGCACTATGGGGGAAGGGTACGATGGATGAGACGAGGGGAAAATGGATGTCACACAGTGGGAATGCGATTAGGTTTTTTGGATACATGGGCTGGAAAAGATGGATACGTGTCACATGGAACTCTGATGAGGGATGGAGGAGTAATGCATGATCGCAGGATCACTGGAAGGGGAGAAAACTGGTTACAAATAAAAAAAAAAAAAATTCCACAAACACAATATTACCGACATCATAAGTATGGGGTTCAGTTTGTATGACAAGGAAGGAGAATGGTTAGGGTTTGAAATGGCACACAGGGGACAGTCATGCAATAGCTACATAGGCTACCACAATGGAACCTCCTGATAGCGTCCCTCTAGAACACAACATGATGTTTTCTGAAAAGTGACAATCACCTTCACAAACAGGACAATTTACTGATACAATGATAAAAACCCAACCCTAAACAACAAGAAAGTAGACGGGTACACATGCATTCTACATTAGGAAGATGTTTACGGAGAGGTTCCACTGTATAAGCAACAAGCAAGACATGCATGTCGTATTCTACACATGGCACTCTATACAAAATAATGAGTGAGACTCTGCTGATTCTGTACGCAAAGGATACTGAACGAGATGTGGATACTAGCTACTTTGTTAACTCCAGTAAAGCTACGAAGGGGGAGGGGGATACAAGCAACATGGATGAAATGGATTGGATTGGATTAGAGGATGGCGTTGTTGTCAGATCGTTAAGCTCTTGAGCTGACAGCAACCAAGGGAGAGGGATTGAGGTTACGCAGAGGTGTTCGTTTGTTGTGAATTTTCCTCTAGAATCTATTTTATTATTTTTTAAATTTTTTTATTCTTTATATCTAGGATAATGGAATCTACGCTCGGCCTGACACCATTCTCTTTAAATCCTAAGGTAGAGGCTAAAACTTGAGGTCCTGTGTGCACTGCACTTGCAAAACATTGTGTGCACAAGTGACAGATCATCCTTCTGTCCTAAAACAGCATCAAGTGATGGATGGTGGTATGGGTGGTAGGTACATCTCTATAAAACTTGTGACCTAGACAGGGATGGGCGCGACCCAGTTTTCCAGAGACATGACGTCTGAAAGTCTGACTGTGGTGTACCAAGACTTCAGGCAGACGCTAAGTCAAGTCTATAGGGAAGTAAGTTAAGCTTGTTTTATGTAGCTCTGTTGTTACAGTTGTTTGGACTCATCTCAACTTAGCAGAAAACTTGTTTTCTCAGACTGTGCAAAGGGCACAGCTACAGGCTGAAATCGAATTGGAAAACGGGGATGGGGAGGTAAAGACGGAGGGGGAGGGGGGAGCGTATACTGATCTGCGATCGGTAGGCAAAGTATGTTTGGCGGACAGACTGATTTGACTTAGTTTCTCCCTTAGGTCCATCAAAAGTCATTGGGGTATGCACTGCATTTTTCAAACATTATGTCCTGGACACGTTGAGTGCAGCGGAACCTATCCCTCAGTAGATTTCAGAGCACACACCGGGTATGTTTGTTTCATCTATAGCACCGGGTGAACGTCCCTACTTTTCAATAAAAGCTGGATGAGTTTTTAAAACCATACTTTGCGAGATGCAACGCACCCATTAGGGGACAGGATAGCTCAGTGGTCAGAGCATTTGCTTTCCCCTAGTTAAGGTTAAGCAGCATCGAGCGTGGCTACCAATTGGATGGGCGACCGTTTGCGCGCCTCGGCTTCAGTACAGTTCTCCAGCTCACCCAGCTGTAAATGGGTACCTGCCCTTTTTAGGGTCAAGGAAGGTAAAGCAGCGATGGAGAGGAGATGGGCGCCGCCTTCAATATGTTGACCCCTAGAGAAGCTGAGGTCTCTGATGCTTCGCTCCCCTACGACCACATAGTTTATGGGACATCTTTACCTTTAATGCATATAGTAGCACAATCATGGGATTTTTTTTCTAGTCTCATCTGAAGGACCAGCAAGGGAATGAAGTGTAAAGCAAAGTCAACTTCAGAGAAACATATTCTCACACGGACACTTCATAAAGGACTCAAACCTACACTCTCGGGTACTTGTCTCCAGCATCGTTTCGTTTAACTACTGTGTTATGTTCTACGGTGATGGATGGGATGTAATGTGGTGAATGATGGTTAATGCAGATATGTGATGATAGATCTTGATAATGATATGACTGTGATGGTGGTTATGTGGATGCCAGGAGATGTGTGAGACGATACGATGATGATGATAATGAATGTAAATAATGTGGAAGAATGATAGATATATAAAATCCTATGGAATGTATTGCTGCTATTGGGTTGTTACTGCGGTCTGCAGTTAATATTGTTGATAATGTTTTTGAAAAAGAATGCTCAGAGGCATCTC
>CM060334.1:2870090-2872590 GCA_030674155.1 Stramonita haemastoma
ATCACTGGCATACTGTCCACTGTTTTGTACAAACTCCGTAAGTTAATGAACGCAGTGTTGAAATTCCGTCCTGCTGGTAGCCAAGCAAGGGAAGTCACTCCGAGAGAGAGAGAGAGAGAGAGAGAGAGAGGAGAGAGAGAGAGAGAGAGAGAGAGAAGAGAGAGAGAGAGAGAGATTTATTTTATTTATTCTTTTATATCGAGGATAACAGAATAAGCAATCATGTGCTTTTTTTCATCCGGTCCCCGTGTGTATGCAGTTTTGTAAATCATGTCATCTGTTCCCACCGGCACACGATGGCCTACTCTTACGAAAAGCGGAACAGGATTTAACGTGTGCGCAAGATGTTCTGCGTGCGTTCGCACACGGGGCCTCGGTTTAAAGTCTCATCCGAAGGACTTTTGGGGAGAGTGGAGTCAGCACTGATGTTAACTCCAGGAAGAAAATTTCCTCGACCGGACTCGAACCCGGGTCTTCAAATTGCCAGCGCAATGTTCTGACCACTAGGCTATCCGTAGAGAGAGAGCGAGAGCGAGAGCGAGAGAGAGAGAGAGAGAGAGAGAGAGAGAGAGAGAGAGGAGAGAGAGAGAGAGAGAGAGAGAGAGAGAGAGAGCTGAACTACAAAGAATGCGAACAAATTTTATTTTATTTACAACCACTTCCTCCCTCTCTCCCTCCTTTTCAAGCTCTCTCTCTCTCTCTCACTCTCTCTCTGTGGGAACAGATGGCAGATTTATAAAACTGCATACACACGGGGACTGAATATAAAAAGCACATGAGTGCTTATTCCATTATCCTCGATATAAAAGAGTAAATCTCTCTCTCTCTCTCTCCCTCTCTCCCCCCCTCTCTCTCTTTCTCCCTCCCTCCCTCCCCCCCCCTCTCTCTCTGCCCTCTCCCTCTCTTTCTCCTCTCCCTGTTCTGCAGTACAAAGGGACTGAGATATTATGCCCCCTGGGCAAAAAACGACCATACTACAACAACCCCCCAAAAAAAACCCCAAACAAACAAAACCCAACACAGTGAATGAAACCAGTCTCTGACACAGACGCAGGGTGTGACCCAGATGACTAAGCATCTGAAAAGACACCGTGTGATTCTCTGACCACACAGCAGAGCCAGACTCCTCAGCCGTCAATGAAGCAGACGGCCAGAGGACGGAACTGGGGATGAAAGGAATGGACGCCAATCAAGACGGATGGTCATTCATCCCTCCTCTACCACAGGTAAAGTGGACACTGCGCCTTCAGGGCTAAACGGCCGTGATCTTCTCTCTTTCGCTACCCAGACCAGCTCAAATTGCCCGGGGGGTCATTTCTGAACAGGGGGGAGGATTATCTGCAAGATTGCCAATCACCTGGCTGTCGTTTCCATTACCGGGGGAGGGAGGGATTAGCTATCGGGTATTGGCTGGCTGAATTTGTCAGGGGCCGAGGGTGCCGGCTAGCTGATGTTGCTGAGGAGTTGTGTATCAATTTCTCCTGGCCTCGTGATATGAGGGGTCCCTGCTTCAGTGTGGAGTTTATTCACTCACTCCCTCTCCTTTCGGGCAACAGGCTGTCGCCAATGGGCAGCGCCACTCTTTAGAAGTGGTTGCAGCAGGGGGTGTATATCTTTTAACGTGTTTATACATGTTTTACCTGTAGCTGATTTCTTTTTAACAATATAGTATTGCTAGTTATGTTCAGCTTTTGCTGTTGCTTCTTGCATATGTACTAAAGCCATACAACACACTGTTTCTTAGCTTTTTCCCCTTAAAGATTAAATCGCGACTTACTCTCAAATCTTAGCAATATGAAGACAAAAGTAAAATCCTATTTGGAACGTAGGTCGAACCTCAAACCTATCGCTTCTTAGAGGGCAGATTGAAATCGTTAACCAGCAAAGCTGTTTTCCACAGTGCTAGACTGACCTGAGGCTGTGTTGTGCGACATGATGATGACCCCCCAGGCATCCTGTCTCCTGTTTTAGGCAGCCTTCAGAACCCAGTGTAGCACCGTCCTTAGCGTTCATAGAGTAATCACTCTCCCTCACTTCTGTGCAAGCCTTATCCTCTTTGCAGTCACTTCTTGATGAAGGAAAGGTTTGAATACCTTGTTGTATTAGTAGTAGCTAGTGTGGTGTGGTCTATAGCTAGCTTGATATTGTACCAGCTTTCTCTCACTTCCCTACAAGATTTTCACACCTGAAGTCACCGATTCCTTGCTAAGAAAATGATGATTACCCTTGTAGTTATGATACCCTTTAAGGGACAACCCCCCTTCCCAACTAATATCTTGCACACAGACATTCTCGCGGAGATTTTCAAGTATTGCTCTGCAAGATGTTATATTCCTTCGAGGTCGCTGTTTCCTTAATAAATAAAGGGTTACGAACATTGAAATTACGTCTGTATTAAATAACGATGTTTCCCTTGGAGGTGTTATTTTCTTAATAAATAAGGTTTATCGCATTCGAGGAACTATTTCCTCAATAAGGTGTAACCTTTTCTTTCATAACT
>CM060334.1:2880090-2881640 GCA_030674155.1 Stramonita haemastoma
AACCCACGGCAACTAGAGAGTTGACCCTGGCAAAATTCTGTAGATAAAAGCCACTGTGGTAGGGAACCAAATACAGTTGCAGTTGCAGACAGGAAAAGAATAAATAATTGGTGACGCTGCTCTTGTGGCGACGCGCTCTACCCAACGAGAACACCCCGAATTTCACGCAGAGAAATCGGCCGTGACTCAAAGTAGTATAGATAAATGTGTAAGCAAATAAATAAACAAAGAAATAAATAACAGTGAGGACATACAGGTTGTGTTGTAATGATTACCAGATAATAATGATGATAGTAATAATAATAATAATAATAATAATAATAATAATAATAATAATAATAATAATAATAATCATAAGAAGAAGAAGAAGAAGAAGAAGAAGAAGAAGAAGAAGAATAACACGTGGAATTTGTATAGCGCTATATCTTGCAAAAACAAATCAAAGCGCTTGCATTCGACCTATACAACACACAAGCGTGAAGAGTGTATTGACAGTACGGACACACACGTCGTGTAGTTATGGTGACAAGATAAAGAGTGCGTTGAGAGTGTGAACATACACGTTGTCCTGTAACGTTGACAAGATACTGAATGTATTGAGAGTGTGAACATACACCTTGTCCTGTAACGTTGGCAAGATACTGAATGTATTGAGAGTGTGAACATACACGTTGTCCTGTAACGTTGACAAGATACTGAATGTATTAAGAGTGTGAACATACACGTTGTCCTGTAACGTTGACAAGATACTGAATGTATTAAGAGTGTGAACATACACGTTGTCCTGTAATGTTGACAAGATAAAGAGTGCATTGAGAGTGTGAACATACACGTTGTCCTGTAACGTTGACAAGATACTGAATGTATTAAGAGTGTGTGAACATACACGTTGTCCTGTAACGTTGACAAGATAAAGAGTGCATTGAGAGTGTGAACATACCGTTGTCCTGTAACGTTGACAAGATACTGAATGTACTGAGAGTGTGAACATACACCTTGTCCTGTAACGTTGGCAAGATACTGAATGTATTAATGGTGTGACATACACTTGTCCTGTAACGTTGACAAGATACTGAATGTATTAAGAGTGTTGAACATACACGTTGTCCTGTAACGTTGGCAAGATACTGAATGTATTAAGAGTGTGAACATACATCGTTGTCCTGTAACGTTGACAAGATACTGAATGTACTGAGAGTGTGAACATACACGTTGTCCTGTAACGTTGGCAAGATACTGAATGTATTAAGAGTGTGAACATACACGTTGTCCTGTAACGTTGGCAAGATACTGAATGTACTGAGAGTGTGAACATACACGTTGTCCTGTAACGTTGGCAAGATACTGAATGTATTGAGAGTGTGAACATAACGTTGACAAGATACTGAATGTATTAAGAGTGTGAACATACACGTTGTCTGTAACGTTGACAAGATACTGAATGTATTAAGAGTGTGAACATACACGTTGTCCTGTAACGTTGACAAGATACTGAATGTATTGAGAGTGTGAACATACACCTTGTCCTGTAACGTTGACAAGAATGAATG
>CM060334.1:2881740-2889240 GCA_030674155.1 Stramonita haemastoma
GATTAAATCGCGACTTACTTAAAATTTCTTAGAAATTTATGAAGAAAAAAAAGGTAAAATCCTTTTTTTGGAACGTAGGTCGTACCTCAAACCTATCGCTTTTTTTTAGAGGGCAGAATTAAAATTCGTTAACCACCCAAAGCTGTTTTCCACAGTCCCCGACTGACCTGAGGTTTGTGTTGTGCGGCATGATGTGCCCCCCCCCCCCCCCCCCCGGCATCCTGTTCCTGTTTTAGGCAGCCTTCTGAACCCAGTGTAGCCCCGTCCTTAGCTTTCTTTAGAGTACTCACTCTCCTCACTTCTGTGCAAGCCTTACCCTCTTTGCAGTCACTTTTGTAAAGGAAAAGGTTTAATCCCTTGTTGTATTAGTAGTAGTTTAGCGGGGGTGAGGTCTTTAGCTACGTCAATGAAGCAGACGGCAGAGGACGGAACTGGGGATGAAAGGAATGGACCCCAATCAAGACGGATGGTCATTCATCCCTCACTACCACAGGTAAAGTGGACACTGCGCCTTCAGGGCTTAAACGGCCTGTGATCTTCTCTCTTTCGCTACCTAGACCAGCTCAAATTGCCCGGGGGGTGATTTCTGAGCAGGGGGGAGGATTATCTGCAAGATTGCCAATCACCTGGCTGTCGTTTCCATTACTGGGGGAGGGAGGGATTAGCTATCGGGTATTGGCTGGCTGAATTTGTCAGGGGCCGAGGGTGCCGGCTAGCTGATGTTGCTGAGGAGTTGTGTATCAATATCTCCTGGCCTCGTGAGGGGTCCCTGCTTCAGTGTGGAGTTTATTCACTCACTCCCTCTCCTTTCGGGCAACAGGCTGTCGCCAATGTGCAGCGCCACTCATTAGAAGTGGTTGTGCAGCAGGGGGTGTATATCTTTTAACGTGTTTATACATGTTTTACCTGTAGCTGATTTCTTTTTAACAATATAGTATTGCTAGTTATGTTCAGCTTTTGCTGTTGCTTCTTGCATATGTACTAAAGCCATACAACACACTGTTTCTTAGCTTTTTTCCCTTAAGATTAAATCGCGACTTACTCTCAAATCTTAGCAATATGAAGACAAAAGTAAAATCCTATTTGGAACGTAGGTCGTACCTCAAACCTATCGCTTCTTAGAGGGCAGATTGAAATCGTTAACCAGCAAAGCTGTTTTCCACAGTGCCAGACTGACCTGAGGCTGTGTTGTGCGGCATGATGATGACCCCCCCCCCCCCCCCGGCATCCTGTCTCCTGTTTTAGGCAGCCTTCTGAACCCAGTGTAGCACCGTCCTTAGCTTTCATAGAGTACTCACTCTCCCTCACTTCTGTGCAAGCCTTATCCTCTTTGCAGTCACTTCTTGATCAAGGAAAGGTTTGAATACCTTGTTGTATTAGTAGTAGCTAGCGTGGTGAGGTCTATAGCTAGCTTGATATTGTACCAGCTTTCTCTCACTTCCCTGCAAGATTTTCACACCCGAAGTCACCGATTCCTTGCTAAGAAAATGATGATTACCCTTGTTGTTATGATACCCTTTAAGGGACAACCCCCCCCCAACTAATATCTTGCACACAGACATTCTCGCGGAGATTTTCAAGTATTGCTCTGCAAGATGTTATATTCCTTCGAGGTCGCTGTTTCCTTAATAAATAAAGGGTTACGAACATTGAAATTACGTCTGTATTAAATAACGATGTTTCCCTTGGAGGTGTTATTTTCTTAATAAATAAGGTTTATCGCATTCGAGGAACTATTTCCTCAATAAGGTATAACCTTTTCTTTCATAACTAAAAAAGGGTTAATCTCCCTTGGATTCCTCATTTCTTTACCAGATAAAAGCTAATCACTCCCCCACTTGAAATCCCCATTTCCCGAACAACTACAGATTTATCAACTTTGGAGGTTCTATTTTCTAGAACAAAGAGAGAGAGAGAGAGAGAGAGAGAGAGAGAGAGAGAGAGAGAGAGAGAGAGAGAGAGAGAGAGAGAGAGAGAGAGAGAGAGAGAGAGAGAGGAAACAGACAGACGGACAGATATAGACAGACAGACAGATACAGACAGACGGACAGATATAGACAGAGACAGACAGATACAGACAGACAGATACAGACAGACAGACAGAGACAGAGACAGAGACAGAGAGAGAGAGAGAGAGAGAGAGAGAGAGAGAGAGAGAGAGAGACAGAGAGAGACAGAGAGAGACAGAGAGAGACAGAGAGACAGAGAGAGGGAGAGAGAGGGAGAGACAGAGACACAGAGAGATAGAGACAGAGAGACAGAGACAGAGAGATGTTCTGTGTGCGTTCGCACCCGGGATCTCGGTTTTGTAGTCTCCCGAAAGAACTTTTAAGATAGTGGGGTCAGTACCAATATTAACTCCAAGGGGGAAAATCCCATCGAAAGGACACACTCAAGCCTGCACCGTCAGTTACACATAAATACGCGATAGGGCTACATACAGTAAAGAACTGCCAGGGAAGACCACCACGTCATGGAAAAAGTGAAAGAAGAGGACAAAACACAGAATGACCTTCCATGACAGGCTAAAACAGCAGCTGTTTTTCTTCAACCAGCCATTCTGATTGTTTCTCTGAATTGCGTAATTCTACGTCAGAAAACCGTTTGTTGGCATTCACGAAGACGACATTTCCATCGTGAAGTCGTTCCATTTTCTACCCCCCCCCCCAAAGCCCCCCCCCCATCCACCCCTCGCCTTACAGAACAAACAACAAACAACGGTAAACTGTATGAGAACGTGGGCAATCATACGCGTTGAAAATATGGCGAAGTTAAGAGTGTCTTGCGTGATTCTCAGCATCAAACTTCAACTTTTTGGTTTGTTTTTTGCTGGTCATCTGTCTTTCTAACACAAGCAGTATTTTTATGAACTTGTTCCTTACGGCATCGCATGGTTCCTTGAAATTTGATTAAAAAAAACCCGCTAGCTTTTCTGAATAACCTATTTGTGAACAGACATAACAGATAAAAATTGGTCATGTCATAACCCTGGAAAAGATAGAAAAACCCTGAAGTAATCCTAATTTGTTGAATAATAAAGGGGACATAACAGAGCAAAATTTACGATATGTCATTTTCTTCCCTGTAAAAACTGTAAGATGTGTTGCAGCGTCTGTCGTGGCAAAGATCTATTACTCTGCACTAAATGTTTTCCGAAATGTTCATGCTGTTGCTATTTGAGTATCGGCTGTATTTGTTCCCCCCCCCCCCCCTCTCTCTCTCTCTCTCTCTCTCTCTCTCTCTCATTAGGATCTCATTAAATCTGGAGATCCTAATGACCCCTCCAACTATCGACCCATTTCGATTCTATCTATCTTATCTAAACCCTTAGAAAAGCATCTTAAACAACATCTTCTGTCATACTTTGGTGAACATAACTTATTGCATCCTAATCAAAGTGGCTTCAGAGAAAATCACTCATGTCATACTGCACTCAGCAATCTCATAGAGCAATGGCATTTAAATATTAACAATAATCTCTTAACTGGTGCAATTTTTGTAGACTTTGCCAAAGCATTTGACTGTATTGATCACAATCTCCTTGTAAAAAAGTTGGCTGTGTATGGTTTAAGTGCAGACGCACTTAAACTGGTTTCCTCTTTTCTTGATAAAAGAAGACAAGCTGTTTACCAAGGTTCAATTATGTCATTCCTTTTGCCTGTGAAGTATGGTATTCCTCAAGGTTCTGTGCTAGGGCCTGTCCTCTTCTCAATATATATCAACGATCTTCCTCTCCATGTTTCTTCCTCTTGTGAGCTCTTTGCTGATGATACTACCATTCATACAGCTGGTCATGATTTAAACTCTATAAGTTCAATTTTGCAAAATGACTTAAACAATCTAGCAGCATGGACAGAGTATAATCATATGGCTCTGCATCCACAGAAATCAAAATGTATGGTGGTTGCAACAAGACAAAAGCGTCAAAACTTTCAAACTAACATAAACAACTTAAAAATATACGATAAAGTACTAGAAGAGGTCAGTTCACATAAACTGCTTGGCCTCCACATTGATAATAACATGTCATGGTCAGATCATGTTTTTAGTATTTCCAAAAAAATATCTAAGAAGCTGTTCCAACTAAACAGAATAAAAAATTTCCTTGATCAGCATACTCGCAAATTATTCTTCTATTCTTACATAAAACCAGATATTGACTATGCATCTACATGTTGGGATTTAGCAAGTAAAACTGCTTACGACGACTTGAGAGAGTATTTAAACGTTCTCTCAAATTAATTCTCCTTAGAACTACTTCCTTAGATACAAATTGTTACAAAGAGTTGAACATTCTCCCATTTAGTCTTCACTGTCTCTTTAACAAAGGCGTATTCATGTACAAAATTATGAATAAACTAGCTCCACATTACCTTTGTCACAGGTTCCCTATTAAAACTGTTCGTAATAAAAGTAGCGTTGTTACTCCTCGTCCAAGAACCGATCTTTTTATGTCATCTCTTGTTTTTTCTGGTAGCAAACTATGGAATGAAATCCCAGTCCTTATCAAAGGAAAAAGTAGCATATCATCTTTCAAAAAAGCGTACCACACACATCTGTTCAATTTCTTGTAATAGACATTCTGTGAGCATGCTTGTCAAACTTGTGTGTGTGTGTGTGTGTGTGTGTGTGTGTGTGTGTGTGTGTGTGTGTGTGTGTGTGTGTGTGTGTGTGTGTGTTGAGTGTGCACGTGCGCGCATGTAGGGCTGGTTTGCTTCCTTTGATTTCTTCTTTTGTCATTGAACTTGTATATATTTGTTATTTTGATTATGTATTTATTTTCAGTGTTTAAATGGGCATGTGAGTGCATGCCTATGGTCACTCCGGTGTGCGTGTTTGTGTGTGTGTGTGTGTGTGTGTGTGTGTGTGTGTGTGTGTGTGTGTGTGTGTGTGTGTGTGTGTGTGTGTGTGTATAAGTATGCGTGTGTGTGCGTGTGTGTGTGTGTGTGTGTGTGTGTGTGTGCACGCGCGCGCGCGCGCGCGCTTATTTTGACTTTTGAATTATTGCTGCTACGTGTCAGTTGTTGTTGTTGGTGGTGGTGGTGTGGGTTTTTTTGTGTTTTTTTTTTTTTTTCTCATATTAATTAAGGAAGGATTAGATTTGTGATTTGAATGTCGAGTTGGATTGTTGATTTTTTTTATGGGCATTCATATCAATGTGTGTGTGTGTGTGTGTGTGTGTTGTGTGTGTGTGTGTGTGTGTGTGTGTGTGTGTGTGTGTGTGTGTGTGTGTGTGTGTGTGTGTGTGTGTGTGTGTGTGTGTGTGTGTGTGTGGATGCAAAGTGTTTAAAATTGATTATATACCTTGAGTGGTTATGTAAATAACTACGTGATTTGATTTTGTTATGATGTCCTTGATTTATTCGTTTACTTACTTACTGATTTAAATACGTTTGTTTGACTTGTTTATTTCTTTTCTTCTTATTTGGTTGCTTTGTGGGGGGGGGGGGGGGTCTGAGGGCCTGGTGTAAAGAAGCCTATGGCTTATCCAATTACCCTCATTAAAATATTCGAGTTTCGAGTTTCGAGTTTCGAGTTTCGAGTTTCTCTCTCTCTCTCTCTCTTTGTTTTGATAGTCTTTAAAGGTAAGGGCCAGATGAAAAAAGTGTAAATTCTTAACAGTACCCCTTGAAAATTAAGACAATTCGTTCATTCATTCATTCATTCATTCATTCTCTATCTATCCTCTTTTCCTCACAAATACACACCACAACACACACACACACACACACACACACACACACACACACACACACACACACACACACACTCTCTCTCTCTCTCTCACTCACACACACACACACACACCACAACACACACACACACACACACACACACACACACACACACACACACACTGACACATACTTACACACACACACACACTTTCACATCTATCTCTGTCTCTCATGTCCAGCCTCCCTGACTGTGTGTGTCTGGTTTCTGCAGAAGCACTCTCCCATTAGAGCAACAATTACCGGGGCATCAGATAGACACGCCAACATGGCCTAGCCTTCCAGGAGAAAGAGGTCGCTGGCCAGCTTACACGCAAGTTAACGAAGAAGAAGAAGAAGAGAAGAAGAAGAAGAAGAAAAGAGAGAAGAAGAAGAAGAAGAAGAAGAAGAATGAGAAGAAGAAGAAGAAGAATGAGAAGAAGAATGAGAAGAAGAAGAAGAAGAAGAAGAAGAAGAAGAAGAAGAAGAAAGAAGAAGAAGAAGAAGAAGAAGAAGACAAAGACAAAGACAAAGACAAAGACAAAGACAAAGAAGAAGAATTGCTAAGAAGAAGACCTGCGAAGAAGAAGAATTGCGAAGAATTGCGAGGAAGAATTGCGAAGAAGAATTGCGAAGAAGAAGGAGAAGAAGGAGAAGAAGAAGGAGAAGAAGAATTGCGAAGAAGGAGAAGAAGAATTGCGAAGAAGAATTGCTAAGAAGAAGAAGAATTGCTAAGAAGAAGAAGAATTGCGAAGAAGAGAAGAAGAAGAAGAAGAAGAAGAAGAAGAAGAAGAAGAAGAGAAGAAGAAGAAGAAGAAGAAGAATTGCGAAGAAGAAGAAGAAGAAGAATTGCGAAGAAGAAAAAGAAGAAGAATTGCGAAGAAGAAGAAGAATTGCGAAGAAGAAAAAGAAGAAGAATTGCGAAGAAGAAGAAGAATTGCGAAGAAGAAGAAGAATTGCGAAGAAGAAGAAGAATTGCGAAGAAGAAGAAGAATTGCGAAGAAGAGAAGAAGAATTGCGAAGAAGAAGAAGAATTGCGAAGAAGAAGAAGAAGAAAACGAAGAAGAAGAAGAAGAAGAAGAAGAAGAAGGAAGGAGGAGGAGGAGGAGGAGGAGGAGGAGGAGGAGGAGGAGGAGGAGGAGGAGGGAAGAGCAGGAGGAGATGGATAGGAAAAAAGAAGAGGAGGAAGAAGAAGAAATAGAGGAAGAAGTACAAGTAAGACAGAAAGGCAGGAAGAAAGAAAGGAAGAAATAAATAAAGAAGCGTTTAAAGATACTATGTTCTTGCGCCCACACATACACACACACTCACACACACACACTTACACACACACACAGACACACACACACACGTCTGTGTTCTAAACTGAAGAACAACAACACACACACACGCAGACACGACACAGACACAGACACAGACACACACACACACACACACACACACACACACACACACACACACACACACACACACCCAGACATATGCACACACTCAGAGGAATAAAAACTAAGGCAGAGGTTGATACGAAAGCGTTCTCTGCAAGAACTGTCTAGTCTAATTTACATAAGCGCAACTACAAAACTGCGTGCTTTGAAAATACAAGAAAAAAACAAGCATGCATTCCAAACAGACACACATGCAAAAGGAACAGATATTTCCGGGGGTGTCAATTATGAAACAAAACAACAACAACAACAACAAGAATTGTTTTTTTAAGTGGGGAAAATCGACACAGGGAACGGACAAAGCATATCAGCAAACGGATGCTTCAACATTCTTTTCATTC
>CM060334.1:2899240-2901740 GCA_030674155.1 Stramonita haemastoma
AGGGCTTTATCACCCCCCCCCCCCCTCTCTACGTCTGTCTGCCTTTCTCAATGTGTTTCTTCAAGTCTGTCAACCTTTTTACCATCTGGTGCTGACATTTTATTGCATGACCCATTATACAGACACCTTATGAAATCAGGCCTGGCCTAAGATCTTTACTTTCGCGTGTTAAAGGTAATTTATTCAGTCATTTTCTCATTGCTTCGTTTATTCATTCTATCTATATTTCTACCGCACGCTCTTCTCTCTGTTTCTCTCTCTCTCTCTGTCTCTCATCTCGTCGCTCGCTCTCTCTGTCTCTCTCTGTCTCTCTCTGTTCTCTCTGTCTCTCTTCTCTCTCTGTCTCTCTCTCTCTCTCTCTCTCTCTCTCTCTCTCTCTCACGCACATAGGACGGGATAGCCTAGTGGTCAGAACATTGCGCTCGCAATTTGACGACCCGGGTTCGATTCCCGTTCGAGGAGATTATTTTCCTGGAGTTAACATCAGTGCCGACTCCACTCTCCCTAAGTCCTTCGGATGAGACTATAAATATGATATTCCTCGGGGAGAGCGAGTCGCCACAATAGCAGCGCCACCCGTAAATTTTTTTCTTTTCCTGTCTACAAGTGTATTTCTTTTTCTTCTCGTCTCCACATCTCTGCCCCCTTCATACCCCCCCCCTCCCCCCACCCCCATCTTTCTCTCTCTTTTCTCCAGGGTTTTTTGTTTGTGGGTTAAGAACCAGATGCAGAGAAGGCCATATCTATGTCTGAAAACACACTCTCCCAGCAAAAGGAGAAAAATCAAATCAGGCTTTGGCGACAGGTCTGTAGCCTGAGGTTATCAATTAAAGAATGTGATCCGAGACCAAGAAAAAAAACCCCAACAAAACAACCTAGAACAAAAGCAAAACCTATACGAAAAACAAAACAAAACAAACAAATACACCCCGCAACTTAACTAAAAAAAACCCCAAACCAACAAGAAAAGGGTATAAGGAAAGAAAAGAGTGAAGAAATAACTGAAGATTGATTGACAGCAATACAGTGGGAAAAAAAACAAAGAAAAACAGCGATTACGATGACAACGGAACGAAAGAAAACAAAACAAAGACAAAAACCAAGAAAAAGAAAGAAGTGAAATTAGAATCGAATGAAGAAATGACAACTAAAGAGAGAAAAGAAAAGACAAGACCAGAAGAAAGAAAGAAAGAAAACAAAAGAAACAACACACATTCTCCGGAGAAACAATGCCGTCATAATAAAAAACAAAGCGCTTTGATTTGTGTACTCTACAAGATTCAGCGTTATATAAATCCCATGTTTTATTATTGTTATCGTTATTAATACAAAATAACTGTTTTCATGTCCCGTTCCTATCTTGTTAGCAATCTTATTTTTTGTTTTGGTTGATGAGAGTAATTCTGTCGTTATTGTTTTGTTGTTTACAAAGTTTTACCGGGGACAACTTCCTCAATGCTTTCAGTTTCTTTCTTAATACACTTAACAACATACCTTAATTACCCCATGTCTAACAAATAAATAGAACACACAGGAAGGGTGGAGGTGTACAGGATTACAGATTCAAACATCTTAAACTGCCCTTCTGATGGGAGGGGGGATAGCCTAGTGGTTAGAACATGTGCTCACGATTCGATGGCCACCTCTGAGACACCCGTTTTGAGTCCTCTGAAGTTAACAAAAGTATTCATTTCACTTCCCCAAAAGTCCTTCGGAAAGAGACTAAACTGAGGCCCCGTGTGCGAACGCATGCAAACATCTTGCACACACGTTAATGCTCTTCTGCATTTGGACATGTAGGTCATTGCATGCCGGTAAAACGGATGACCCAAAACAAAACAAAAGTCCACCAAAAAATTGCATGGACACTGGTATCTTGTTTAGACATCATCCCTAAAGCCAGATTCGAGAAGAAGAAGAAGAAGAAGAAGAAGAAGAAGAAGAAGAAGAAGAAGAAGAAGAGAGGAGGAGGAGGAGAGGAGGAGGAGGAGGAGGAGGAGGAGGAGGAGGAGGAGGAGAGGAGGAGGAGGAGGAGGAGGAGGAGGAGAGAGAGGAGAGAGAGAAGAAGAAGAAGAAGAAGAAGAAGAAGAAGAAGAACAACAACAACAACAAGATGATGAAGAAGACTAACAACAACACAGAAAAACCCAACAGAAACAACAACCACCTATACTGCACCATACTGACCTATAACTAAGGTCATCTTCAGGGTTCGGATCCGGGCCCTCTCAATGTTGCCCATGGCCGAGCGACGTAGACCACTGGGCCGGGGCCGCCCCTCCTGATCCAACCGGCTCATCTCCGCTGAAAACATAAACATCAGTGCATAAAATGTAGAGCCTGGAGTATAACTAGTGACTCCCTCCCCCTCTCTTTCTCTCACTGCCCCGCCCCCTCTGTCTGTCTGTCTGTCTGTCTGTCTGTCTATCCTGTCTTTCTCTCACTCCCCTTCCTCTTGCCTTCATATCTCTGTTTCAGTACACATACACATTATGCACAC
>CM060334.1:2916740-2929240 GCA_030674155.1 Stramonita haemastoma
TGTTGATCAGCTTGATTCTGAAGTTCATAGGTGTTTATCAGTTTGATTCTAGAGTTCATAGGTGTTGATCTGTCTGATTGTAGAGTTCTTAAAGTGATGCTGATCAGTTTGATTATGGAATTCAGAAGTATGTTCGGATCCTTTAGGACTGGTACTAACTGACAATGGAACCATTAGTCCCTACGAAAACCCTCTATCAATCGTAAAGAAGCGTAAACTTGAATGGTACGGGCATGTCACAAGATCAAAAGGACTTGCAAAAACGATACTGCAAGGCACTGTCCAAGGAGGAAGAAAAAGAGGCAGACCAAGGAAGAGATGAGAGGACAACATCAGTGAATGGACAGGCCTAGAACTTAACAAAACTTTGAGAAAGGTAGACCAGAGAGAGGAATGGAGGAATTTGGTTGTCAAGTCTTCAGGGGTGCCACCACGGTCACCAGACTAAGGAATAGAGATAGATAGATAGGTAGATAGATAGATAAATAGATAGATAGATAGGTAGATAGATAGATGGATAGATAAGTAAGTAGGTAGACAGATAGATAGATAGACTGATAGATATATAGATAGATAGAAAGAAAAAAAGAAAGAAAGAAAGATAGATAGATAGATAGACAGATAGATAGATAAATAGATAAATAGATAGATAGAGAGATAGAGAGAGAGATAGATAGACAGATAGATAGATAGATAGATAGATAGATAGATAGATAGATAATAGATAGATAGATAGATAGATAGATAGATAGATAGATAGATAGATAGATAGACTAACTGACAGCTTACAGTTTACATTTTCGAACTTTTGCTCTCCCTTCTTAGTTTATGCTTCTGTCTATCTGTCTGCTTCTCTGTCTCTGTCTGTCTGTCCTTCTGTATGCCTTTCTTTCCTTCGTGTTTTCTTTCTTCCTTCATTACTTTTAAAAAAAAATTTCCGTTCTTTCACTTTCTTGAGTCTTTTTCATTTCTAGTTTGTTTTAAAGATAAAATTCAAATTTTTCTGTAAATTTGTTTTTACTATTTTTTCTATTTTCTGTCTCGTCCTTTCCGTCTTTTTTATCGGCTTGTTTCTTTCTTCCATTTCTTTTTCTCTGCTTCTTTATTTGTTTGTGTCGTTTCTGGCCGTGATTTACCTCTCTGGAGAATTTGCTTGCTTATCTGTTTTGTGGAAAACTCCTCTTACCTTTGACAACATTTTGGTTTTGTCTGTAGGGGTCTGTTTATGTTTTCTCTCCTTTTTTGCGGCTGTTGTCGTGCTGTCTTTTTGTGCATGTTCAAGTCTTGTTGAGTGAGTGGAACATGGAATGTATTTTTTTAAGAAAAACAAAACATTTGTGATTTACCTAAACTTGTTTACACTAGATTTCTACATGGGTGTAAAGGAAAAGCAAAAGACAACAACAACAACAAACACTGACCAAAAGAAGACGAAACAAACACGAAAAACTCAAACCAAACCAAACCAAACCAGCAAATACCAAACAAACACAGAGAATAAATAAACCACAGAATGTAAAACAAAAACAAACAAAAACAACCTAAAACAAAAAATAGAACCCCAAAATAACTTTTTTTATCCTAGAGGGGTGGGTGTGGGTTGTGGGTGGGTCGGAGAGGGGGGGGGGATTGGGTATTCTGTGAAAGGTTAAAGTCATAGAGAGTACACAGGCACTGAGGTTTTTTGCCGTATATTTCCTCACGCCAGATACTTCCCGCTGTTGGCATTTCTCTGTACCTGCAGATCTGAAAATTTGAACCAAAAAATGGCAGCATTCCTTTTTAAATATCATCCCCCCCCTCCCCCTACTATCTATTATTCCTGTTTTGCGTGCACATGTACGCGTGCACACACACACACATTCACTCTCTCTTTCTCACACACACACACAGACACACACACAGAGACACACATAGACACACACACAGACACACACACACACAACAGACAGACAGACAGACAGACAGACAGACAGACACACACACACACACACACACACACACACACCATCTCTCTCTCTCTCTCTCTCTCTCTCTCTCTCTCTCTTCTCTCTCTCTCTCTCTCTCTCTCTCTCTCTCTCTCTCTCTCAGGGAGACAGGATAGCCTAGCGGTCAGAACATTGCGCTCGCAATTTGACGACCCGAGTTCGATTCCCGTTCGAGAGGATTTTCCCCTGGAGTTAACATCAGTGCTGACTCCACTCTCCCCAAAAGTCTTTCGGATGAGACTGAAAACCGAGGCCCCGTGTACGACAGCACGCAGAACATCTTGCGCACACGTTAAATCCTGTTCCGCTTTTTCGTAAGAGTAGGCCATTGTGTGCCGGTGGGAACAGATAACAAGATTTACAAAACTACATACACACGGGGACTGGATGAAAAAAGCACATGAATGCTTATTCCATTATCATCGATATAAAAGAATTTAACGAATTTCTCACACAACACCCCCACCCCCCCTCCACACACACACACACACACTCTCTCTCTCTCTCTCTCTCTCTCTCTCTCCTCCTCCTCTCTCTCTCTCTCTCTCTCTCTCTCTCTCTCTCTCTCCCCACACCCACACAACACACAAACACAATCACACAACACACACGCACAGACACACACACACACAGAACACACACACACACACACACAAATCCCCCCATAATTATTCTCCACAGACAGAACCCGAGCTGTATTTATATAACACATGACGTTAAAAAACACCAGCACGTGTATCCTAAGCCTGTCGCGGGTAACAGACACTGCCTGATAAACCAATTAAAATTGCTGCAAGTACGTTCCAAAATATACGTGAAGTGTCCCCTTTCTCAAGAGCGCCAATCTAAGTATCAAGGTGGCTTGAAATAACCTCCAATAACAGAGACACATGGCTGTATTCTCGAACCACATCAGCCTCGACATCGCAGCTGCTACGAGGAAACAAACAAAATAATGGTCAAACTAAAAAAAAAAAACAAAAAAAACACTCCCCCCCCCCCCCTCAGCAAACAAACAAATTCAGCTCCACCCTCCTCTCCTTGTTTAAGAAGCCTCCCCCAAATAATTTTGAGTTTCAGCATATTTCAATATTATCATTTTTACAGAAAGTTCGACACATGTTTCAGAAAAAAAATGACATAGACAACCGAAAATAATGGAAGGGGGGGGGGAGAGAGAGAGAGAGAGAGAGAGAGAGAGAGAGAGAGAGAGAGAGAGAGAGAGAGAGAGAGAGAGAGAGAGAGAGAGAGAGAGAGAGAGAGAGAGAGAGAGAGAGAGAGAGAGAGAGAGAGAGAGAGAGAGAGAGAGAGAGAGAGAGAGAGAGAGAGAGAGAGAGAGAGAGAGAGAGAAAGAGAGAGAGAGAAAGAGAGAGAGAGAGAGAGAGAGAGAGAGAGAGAGAGAGAGAGAGAGAGAGAGAGAGAGAGAGGAGGGTGGTTGTAGTGGTGAAGAAATATGAAAGAGAAGGAGACGGATAGCATAGAAAATGCAAAGAAATGACATGTATACGCATGCGTGCACACACGCACACACACACACACACACACACACACACACACACACACACACACACACACACACTCACTAGTGAAAACATCAGACTCAGTTACAGCGTTCCAAGGCCTTATAACTTCGAACAATATTCCATATTTGAAATCCCACTGCTGACAAGTCTTTTTTAAAAACAAAATCCCAGACAAAAAAATTAGAAAAAAAGAAAGCTTGAGATGTAGGCCAGGAGCTTTACTGTTGGCTGTTATTGTTGGGCATTCCCCAGCTCAACACCCTGGGGGCCAACCAGAATATGTACTTTGTCTTATTCAGCACACCTGTGAATCACCGTGAAACCTGAAGTACACACTGGATGAAAAGTTTATACAATCTACATCTACATCATTTACTTTAAGTGCATTGCTATGATTGCGAGCGCGCGCGTGTGCGTGCGTGTGTATGTGTGCCCGCGTGCGTGCATGCGTGCGTGCGTGCGTGCGTGGTGTGTGTGTGTGTGTGTGTGTGTGTGTGTGTGTGTGTGTGTGTGTGTGCCCGCGTGCGTTTGCGCACGCACGCGTCTGGATATGCGTGTGTGTGTGTGTGTGTGTGTGTGTGTGTGTGTGTGTGTGTGTGTGTGTGTGTGTGTGTGTGTGTGCGTGCATGTGTATGCATGTATGTGTCTGGATAGGCGTGTGTGTGTGTGCACATGAGTATTCCTGCGTGTCTCCGTACAAGCACACCTACATACTGGACAAAGAAAGGGTGCACGTGCAGAGGAGCATATCTACCTGCTTAACCTGGATTTCAGGTGTACGTGGAAGCAGGACATATATTTTATTTATTTATTTATTTATTCTTTTATATCGAGGATAACAGAATAAGCAATCATGTGCTTTTTTTCATCCGGTCCCTGTGTGTATGCAGTTTTGTAAATATTGTCATCTGTTCCCACCGGCACACGATGGCCTACTCTTACGAAAAGCGGAACAGGATTTAACGTGTGCGCAAGATGTTTGCGTGCGTTAGCACACGGGACCTCGGTTTAAAGTCTCATCCGAAGGACTTGTGGGGAGAGTGGAGTCAGCACTGATGTTAACTCCAGGAGAAAAATTTCTCGACCGGACTCGAACCCGGGTCGTCAGATTGTCAGCGCAATGTCCTGACCACTAGGCTATCCGTCCCCCTATATCAATCCGCATGTGTGCGGCAAGTACGACATGTATTAATCCCCAACCTAGAACAACAACATTTCATTCACAAAGAAAAAACGACAAGAAGAAGAAGGAAAAAGAGTGGTGGGCGGTCTCTAAAATAGCACCCAGACAAAGCACGGGGTGGATTAGGAAAGGTGAAAAACCTGCGCCAAGAGGAGAAAGGTGTGTATAGAAACTGTCATTAGTGCTAGTTTCTTGGTGGTGGTTTTTTCTTCTTCTTCGTCCCAGATTCTGTTCGCCATGCCTTTAGCCCCGCTGTCTCCGTGGCAGTGTCTAAGACAAGAGTGTAATGCCTGGCGATCATCCCTGCTTGTGATGACGCTACCATGAAGTAGCTTGTCCACCAGCAGTAGGTATTACTTACACCTGTCAATTAGGCACCAGTGGAAAAGTCTGGTGGTCAGTGTGTGGTGTTTGTGATATGGCGAAACTCGAGGTACGGGGTTTGAGCCTCCACCCTCCCTCGACGGCTTGCCTGTCATTATAAATAGCATCACCACCTTCTAGAAATTATGTGCAAGGAATTCCCTCTTTTCTATCCCTTTCTTTGTTTCTGCCATGTCCTTTTCTTCTTGTCATATCCTTCTCGTCAATTTTTTGCCTCCCTTGTCCATTCTCCTGCTTTTTTTTCCAGAAAATTTTAAAACAAATTTACTCCAATGCCAATTCAGTTGCGTGGGCCTGACTTTTCAGCCACTTACCAGCAAAACGCTTTGTCACTCATGTGGCAGACAACTAGTTATTGTCTAGAGAGAGAGAGAGAGAGAGAGAGAGAGGAGAGAAGAGAGAGAGAGAGAGAGAGAGAGAGAGAGAGGAGAGAGAGAGAGAGAGAGAGAGAGAGAGAGAGACAACAGGCCAACAGTGACTAAGAACACTGAGGTACATGGGTAGTAGGCACTCATCAGTCTCGGAAGACTATGGAGTTGCGCTCTAGTCTTTAGAGCGCAAAGCCTGGGCACGTATGTATGGAAAGGCAAGCTGTTACCCATGCAGCAGACCCCCCCTCTCCCTCTGGAATGATCCATTGGAAGGGCATTGACCGATACGAATGGTTCCAGCACCGTCGCAGGAGCCACCAGAACGTTGCCATATACCTACAGCCCCGAGCCGCTCTGGGACTCAAACTCCCCGATTTTTCCTCAGGGATGGTGTCTAAACACGAACCTGTGTGCATGCTGGTTTGCTATAATTTTGTCATCCGCTCCTACCGGCACACGATGGCCTACTCTTCCGAAAGGTGGAACGGGGTTTTAACGTGTGCGCAAGATGTTCTGCGTGCATTCGCACACGGGGCCTCGGTTTCGAGTCTCATCCGAATGACTTTGACATTCAGTTCGATTTTTTCGTCAAACTGGGAAGAAAGGGCGAGGCTGGGTACGAACCCAGAAACTCACGATTTACATATTGGCAGGCGAACGTCTTAACCATCCTGCCACCGTCCTTCCGGGTAGAAAAAAAGGACACTAATCAGAGAAACGTAGGTGGAGGGATCTACATTCCATACACAACTCAAGGGCAGGATGTTTGCTTATCAAGCTAACGGGGAAAACACACACACACAAAAGTCATAGCCCTCCTAACACACACAACACACACACACACACACACAACACCACCACACACACACACACACACACACACATCCGTACACACACACACCACACACACACACACACACACACACACACACACACACACACACACACACACACACACACACACACACACACCCAGCCGCACCTCGTTGGCACCAAATTAAATCCAGTTAGACAAAGTATGCAAAAAAGAATAAATCTGACATGGCAGCCAGATTAACAGAGGCTGAAGTATACTTGAAGAAGAAGCAGGATGTTTGCCATCAAAGCAGGGAAGGAGACAATAAATGAAAAAAGAGAGAGAAAATAAGGAGGGTAAGAAAAGGGTAATGAATATGTTGTTTGTGTAGCGACAGTGTTGTCATGGAATGAGGAATGCTGCTGCTGCTGCTGTGTGGATGGATGGTGGTGATGGTGATGGTGATGGTGTGTGTGTGTGTGTGTGTGTGTTGTGTGTGTGTGTGTGTGTGTGTGTGTGTGTGTGTGTGTGTTGTGTGTGTGTGTGTGTGTGTGTGTGCGTGGTCGTGGTGTGTGTGTGTGTGTGTGTGTGTGTGTGTGTGTGTGTGTGTGTGTGTGTTGTGTGTTTGTCTGTTGTCGTGTTTGTGTTGTGGTGTTGTGTTGGTGTGTGTGTGTGTGTAAAAATGTATACATCATGCACGCGTGTGTGCGTGCGTGTGTGGGGTGTGTGCGCGCGCGGTGTGTGTGTATGTGTATGTGTTTGTATGTGTGTGTGCGCGCGGGCGTGTGTGTGCGTACGTGGGGTGAGTGAGTGAGCGTGTGTATGTGAGTGTGTGCATGCGAATATGCGCACACCATTACACCCCCCCTCCTCTCTTCGCTACCACCACCATCACCTTTACCCCCTCCACCACCACCATCGCCACCTCAGATGGGGTGAGAAAAGGACATGGAGACGAGCAGAAATGAAGAAACGTCCCTGTGGTCGATCTGTCAGTGTCTGTCTGTCTTCAGGATCAGGCATTGTCCTGTTGTTATTTATATCAGTCATACACCTACCTCCCCTCAATACAGGCCGCGAGGGAGGGAGGGAGGGAGGGAGGGAGGGAGGGAGAGGAGAGAGAGAGAGAGAGAGAGAGAGAGAGAGAGAGAGAGAGAGAGAGAGAGAGAGAGAGAGAGACAGACAGACAGACAGACAGAGAAAGAGAGACAGAGAAGGAAGACAGAGAAGAGAGACAGAGAGAGAGAGAGAGAGAGACAGAGAGAGAGAGAGGGACAAGAGAGAGAGAGACATAGACAGAGAAAAGAGAGGAGAAGAGAGAGAGATGACGAAGGATGAGAGAAGAGAAGGTGAGAGATGAGAGAGGAGGAGAGAGAGAGAAGAGAGGAGAGACAGGACAGACGAGACATGACAGACAGAAGGACTGAGACAGTTAGAGAAAGAGGACAGACATGGAGAGACAGACAGTTGATGGTGACAAGGCAAGGCAAGGCAAGCAGGCAGGCAGTCAAAGTATTTTATTCGTGGATAATAGATTAAGCTCGTGTGCTTTTTTAATCCAGTCCCGCCCTTTTCAGGGATACATTCAAGTTGAAAGAGAGAGAGAGGAGAGGAGAGGAGGGAGAGAGTGGGAGAGAGGGAGAGAGAGAAGAGGATGGAGACAGACAGAGAAGAGACAGACAGAGAGAGAGACAGCAGAAGACAGAGACAGAGAGAGAGACAGAGAACAGAGAGAGAGGAGACGAGAGGAGAGAGGGAGAGAGAGAGAGAGAGAGAGAGAGAGAGAGAGAGAGAGAGAGAGAGAGAGAGAGAGAGAGAGGAGAGAGAGAGAGAGAGAGAGAGAGAGAGAGAGAGAGAGAGAGAGAGAGAGAGAGAGAGAGAGAAGAGGAGAGAGACGAGAGAGAGAAGAGAGAGAGAGAGAGAGAGAGAGAGAGAGAGAAGAGAGAGAGAGAGAGAGAGAGAGAGGAGAGAAGAGAGAGAGAGAGGAAGCGAAAGCGCTCTACGTGGCAGAGTACACTGTGTCACAACACACACGTTCGGAAATACTCTGATCAAATAAATACCTACATTTGACCTGACTCGGGTTCTGTCTTAAACTCTATGAGGTGTTTTTTTTTTTTTTTTTTAATCGAGGATAATGAAAGAAGCACTCGTGTGCTTTTTTTCCACATCTAGTCCCCGTGTGTATGCAGTTTTGTCAATCTTGTCTTCTGTTCCCACCGGCACATAATGGCCTACTCTTACGAAAAGTGGAACAAGATATGACGTGTGCGCAAGATGTTCTGCGTGCGTGCACGTTGGCACACGAGGTCTCGGTTTATAGTCTCATCCGAAGGAAAACTGCGCCAGCTCTCTTCATGTCGTGCAGCTTGTATAACTTGAATCCGGTGGAGCACATCTCATTTCAGACCGAGTGGTTTGTTTCTGTTTTCAACTTGCTGATGTATTGCCCTGAAGCCAGAACGTGTGGGCTGAGGCCAGCAGGCAGAGGTGACCTCCTGCAGAGTGACTACAAGCACAGGGAAAACCTCACACTGCGTATTTTACCCAATATGGCCATGACAGGGAACCCAGAAGAATTTTTATTATTTATTTATTTATTCTTTTATATCGAGGATAATGGAGTAAGCACTTATACGCTTCTTTTTTTTACATCCTGTCCTCGTGTCTATGCAGTTTGTAAATATTGTCATCTGTTCCTAACTACACACGATGGCCTACTCTTACGAAAAGCGGAACAGGATTTAACATGTGCGCAAGATGTTCTGCATCAGGGCAGTATGGGAGATGCTGGGCACAGTCGTGTCTCCATTCCCGCGGGCCCTGGCTGGAAAAAGTTTCTGATGAGTGTGCAGAGATGGTACTGCATGAGCTGGCGGGCACCCAAATCTGGGTTTGCAGTCTCAAAGGCAGGACTTCCACAGAAATGGTCTGGGAAGCGGTGTTAACTATGGATTGGGAAGTGGTGTTCACTATGGATTGGGAAGTGGTGTTAACTATGGATTGGGAAGTGGTGTTAACTATGGATTGGGAAGCGGTGTTAACTATGGATTGGGAAGTGGTGTTCACTATGGATTGGGAAGCGGTTGTTAACTATGGATTGGGAAGCGGTGTTAACTATGGATTGGGTAGTGGTGTTAACTATGGATTGGGAAGTGGTGTTAACTATGGATTGGGAAGCGGTGTTAACTATGGATTGGGAAGGCGGTGTTCACTATGGATTGGGAAGCGGTGTTAACTATGGATTGGGAAGCGGTGTTAACTATGGATTGGGAAGCGGTGTTCACTATGGATTGGGAAGTGGTGTTCACTATGGATTGGGAAGTGGTGTTAACTATGGATTGGGAAGTGGTGTTAACTATGGATTGGGAAGTGGTGTTAACTATGGATTGGGAAGCTGTGTTAACTATGGATTGGGAAGCAGTGTTAACTATGGATTGGGAAGCGGTGTTAACTATGGATTGGGAAGCAGTGTTAACTATGGATTGGGAAGCGCGTGTTAACGCCAAGAAAGAATCTCTTGACTGACACCCCAGCAAAGACTAAACAGTACCCGTGATTTCCGTCAGGTTACAAGTTAGACGCTTTAACCACTTGGATACCTTACCCAAATTCAAAACACTTTATTATCATCTGAAAACAGAGAAATTCCGGTAGGTTACAAGTCATTATATAGAACAATAACCACGTAAAAATAATATCAATATAGCACAACACAGGTTCTGAACATCATCAAACACCCATTACAGTATAAAAAGCACCCACAAGTCAGCACCCCCCCCCCCCTTCCATAAAAATCAGAAACAAAAAAAACCCCCAAACAAACAAACAAAAAAGCAACAAAAAGACATCCCACAATAGAGCTTAAACAGCAAATACCTGAAAACCTCTGGAGCAGCCTCTGATTTCGCTTTGGCTATACACGCGTTTTTGTAATCCTCCAAATGCTGACAAGAGTTTACAGGATCTTTAACGTGCATAATTGAATCTGACTTCGACCCGGAGAGGGACGGGCTCTGCCATCTGTGACTTGTCCAATACACGCTTCTGGAAAAGTTCCCCGAAGAGCTCTATCAATTCCTCGAGGAATTCCAGAGATTAAGTCAGGTCACATTTATCCCAATACTCCACAACGTCCCAATTCAGCTGCCTTAACGGTGGGTAAAACGGTCCCACACGTAAAAAATCTTCCCGTAGGTGAACTTCAGAACTGAGAAGAGGAATAAATAAAATCACAATATCAAAACCCGTAGCAAACAAATTAACAACAGTAACTGAGGTCAAGTTAAATGGAGGCGGGGAAAGCCTAAGTTCTAGATCGGGATTTGAACCACGGATCTTCCCCGCTTTTTTTGATAAGGATGTCACCCTCAGATATGTGAATTTCCCATCCCTTTTCTTCTTCTTCTTCTCTTCTTCTTTCTTCTTCTTCTTCTTCTTCTCTCTCTCTCTCTCTCTCTCTCTCTCTCTCTCCTCTCTCTCTCTCTCTCTCTCTCTCTCTCTCTCTCTCTCTCTCTCTCTCTCTCTCTCTCTCCAGTAGTTTGCAGTTTCTTTCTTCTTCTGTCCTTGTCCATTTTTTCATGAATTTTTTTTTTTACGTCACTGTGACTTAGACACTGTTTTCTTTGCCTCTGAAGTTGACGACAAATTATTATCTATCTATCTATCTACTCTATCTATCTATCTATCTATCTATCTATCTATCTATTTCTTATCTATCTATTCTATCATTATCTGTCGATCTATTGATCTATCAATCTATCTATCCCTTAGTCTGGCGACAGTGGGGGCATCCCTGAAGACTTGACAACCAGTTCCCCTCATTCCTCTCTCTGTTCTGCCTGTTTTTATCTACAGTTTCTAATATTAGAAGAAAAAACCAACAGATTGCTTGGGATTTTTTGTTGTTGTTCCAATGTCACTTTCAGTTTTTACGTGTTTTTTAGAGATAATATTTTCTATATTTTTTTAGTTTCTCGATTGGTTGAAGGCAGGGGAGAGAGGGGTTAAAAAATCGGAGTTTTGTGATGAGGGGAGGAGGGGGGATGGCAAAACGTCAATTGCAGGTTAGGTTTCTTTTCTTTCCCCTTCTGGTCTCTGTGTTGGTGTCTGCTTATTTATCTGTTCGTTGTTTGTTTGCTTTTGTTTTTGTTGTTGTTTTTTTGGCTGTCTCTTTGAGTTAATTCGTGATTCTTTTATCTTGCTGTCTTTCACTGCATGACCTCTCTCTCTCGTGCTGTGCAGTGTTTTTTTGTTGTTTTTGTTTGGTTCATTGTTTGTTTGTTATTGTTGTTTGTTAACATGCTGTTCATTGTTTCATTTCTACTTGGCATCAAACATCACATTTTTGATGTTTTTTTTGTCGTTATTGATCATAATCTTTTTCTTCTTTCTCCGTCTGGATGCTGTGATTGTTCTTACAGTTGCTGTTGTTGTTGCTCATGCTCTTGTTGTTCATAACCCTCTCTCTCTTTCCTCCTCCTCCTCCACCACCACCACCACACCTCCTTTCTCTCCCTCCCCCCCTCTCTCTCCATAAGTTTTCATAATCATTCCTCTGTCATCTTGCTGGATCCTGCCTACCTGACCTGCCCCCCCCCTCTCCTCCCCCCTCTCTCTCTCTCTCTCTCCGCGCATGCATGTATCATGGCTTGTGTTGTCTCTCTGTTTGCATCTTGTGCAGCTGTGTATATGCAATGCATACTTTTCCACAACATCGTCTTGAACCTGAGTGTTTTGCAGTATCTGGCAATTCTCTTAAACACAACGGCAGATAGGCTACTAACTAAGAGTAGATCTAGAAGATTAACTCGACGGTCTTTGACGTCACCCGGTGACGTGTTTAGGAAATTGCTACTGAATGCAGGCGCGGTGACTGGGCAGTAGTCCGAGTGAAGAAGGCCTCCGGTGTGAGTGATACCCATCTACTGCTGTGTTCAACATCCATCCACATTGAATGACCTATTCAATGTCAAAATTCACTGGTGGTGTTCTCTCTCTTCTCTCTCTCTTCTCTCTCTCTCTCATCTCTCTCTCCTCTCTCTCTCTCTCTCTCTCTTCTCTCTCTCTCTCTCTCGCTCGCTCGCTCGCGCGCTCGCTCGCTCGCTTCTTTTAGAAGGAAGTTACCGATATGTGTCATCTATCTTCCAATGTAGGAATGGTCTTTGAAAAAGTTATGATTTATGTTCGGTATGGTGAAAAATATTGATATACTGTCTTACATTGCCACAGTCTCTCTCTCTCTCTCTTCTCTCT
>CM060334.1:2931740-2949240 GCA_030674155.1 Stramonita haemastoma
CGGACGGACGGACAGACAGACAGACGGAAAGACAGACTAACTTACATAGACAGACAGACAGAACAGGACAGAAGAACAGAGCGAGAGAGAGAGAGAGAGAGAGAGAGAGAGAGAGAGAGAGAGAGAGAGAGAGAGAGAGGAGACGAGAGAGAGAGGAGGAGAGAGAGACGAGAGCAGACAGACAGACAGGCAGGCAGACAGAGACAGAGACGGTAAGACAGACAGAGCTAGACCGAAAGAGAGAATCAGCAGACAGACAGATGATCAGAGAAGAGACTCCAGCATGAAACTAGATAGAAAAAAACTATATAGAAACAAACTATCATCTACCCGTAATTAGCACACAACACTTTTGACAGAGACACATACTCTCTCCGGCACTTAACCCCTTGCTCCTGGATAGACAGAACTCACCCATCTCTCTGACTTCATCAACGGTGATGGCGAGAGAGTTTCAGTTTTTCCCAGAATCATCCAAGGCCCGGCACTAACCCTCACCAGACAGGTTAAACCACTGGTATCAGACAAGTTCTGAAAGGAGGGAGGAGGAGGAGGAGACAGAGAATTAAAAGGGACTAGGAGACTAAGGTAAGAGGAGGAGAAGAAAAAGTGA
This sequence comes from Stramonita haemastoma, assembly GCA_030674155.1. Lineage (NCBI taxonomy): Eukaryota > Metazoa > Mollusca > Gastropoda > Neogastropoda > Muricidae > Stramonita > Stramonita haemastoma. The sequence continues at coordinate 2,932,354 of CM060334.1, forward strand.
TGAAAAGGAGGAGGAGGAGGAGGAGGAGGAGGAGGAGAAGAAGAAGAAGAACAACAACAAGAACAAGAAGAAGAAGAACAACAACAAACACTTATGGTGAAGTTTTTGTGTATGCGACCGTTTTCTCTACCCACCATTCACTTCACCTTCTCTAGGGGGCGGCATGTTGAGGGCGGCGCCCATCTCCTCTCCCTCGCTGCTTTACCTTCCCTGACCCTAAAGAGGGCAGGTACCCATTGACAGCTGGGTGAACGGGGGGTGGGGGGGGGGGGGGGACTGTACTGAAGCCAAGGCGCGCAAACGGTCACCCATTCAACTTGTAACCATGCTGGACGCTGCTTAACATTGACTTGGGGAAAGCGAGCTTCCTGACCCCTTAGCTATCTCGCCCCCTAGCTAGACTCCGTTTATCCTAGAAACTGCCTGAAAGTATCAGTGCTTTATTCCAACTCTTCAGGGAGTTGAAAGGAGAAGTCACACCAGTCAAATCAAGTCTACCTAAAGCCAGCATGGACGTACGGTCACTTATCTTGGAGGAATCCACAAGCTCTACGTGATCACTGTGGCTCTGAAGAATCTGCCTGAAGGACTGACTCCGGCGAATGTGTAAAATAATTGTGGGGAAATTGCTGTGGGATTTACATGAAGTGGGAGGGCAGATTTTAGCTCAACACCGGGAACCTTCATTAAGCTTCAAGTGCCAACAGATGCCAGCCAGCTCCGCAGTTTTTCTAATTCCCCTTTCGTCATTCTACTTCTGCCCCCCCCCCCCCCTCCTCCTCCTCCTCCAATACATCCCCAGGTGATCATTCACTCCGTAGGAAAGACTCATTCGTTCTGTTTTAAACTTCGTCTTCGTTAACTTCTTCATCTTAATTACTTCATCAGCAGATGGTTTCGATGAAAACTGCGTGCACCCACACAGAAAAAAGAAAGAAAGAAAAAGGGAAAAGAAGAAAGGAAAGAATGTAGACGGGGATGAAGAAAGAAAGAACCCAAGAAAAGAAAGAACGAAATAAAAAAGGGAGGGGAAAAGAACACACGAAAGAAAGAGAGAATAAAAGAAAGGAAAAAAGAGAAGAAGAAGTGACTACATACTGAAAAAGCACCATTGGAACACAGAGAAAATAAACAATACACAGAAAACAGAGAGACAGAGGAAAAGAAAAGAGAGAAGAATGGAACGATAAACAAGACCCGACAGAAGGAGAAATATAAAGAAAGGAAGGAAGAAAGAGCGGAGAGGAAACGATGACGAAAAGTCAAAGCAGACCGCTCAAACACAAACCGAAAAAAGCCATGAACACACACACACACACACACACACACACACACACACACACACACACACACACACACACAGCACGCGCGCGCGCGCGCGCACACACACACACACACGGCGCGCGCGATATGCAACAAGACATAGCTCGCATGTAGAAAATAAAGACAAAAGAAAAGAAACAAAAACTGTAATAATGAAGAACAGAGAAAAAGAAATAGAAAAAAACCCCTGACAGAAATAAATCAGAGGATTAAAAAAGGAGTAATCTATACACATACAGATGAAAGATTGATATATAGTCAGCCAAACAAACGGACAGACTGGCGATCTGATTGGAAGACAGGCAGATTGACACAGACAGACAGACAGACCATTAGACCATGAGTGGTGGTCTGGGTGCTTGTCTTTCGGATGAGATGATAAACCGAGGTCCCGTGTGTTACAATCCAATCCCCCAACCCAATCCAATCATGTTGTTTATAGCCCCGCCGATCACACAGGCCATATCGGGGCTGTCACCTATTCACATTTTAAAACTCACATTAAAACTGTGCAACTATAATATACAGATTAAAACAGGGTATAAAAGCAACTTTACTGTCCTTGCTTGTATCGTTGCCCTGGTCAACCATAAGGGTCAGCCCAGGACGGCCACCGCGTTGTGGGAAAACCCACTTCGATCACACATAAAATGAGATAAAACCAAAACCAGATTCCTTAAAACAACCTTGTCCTTAGAGGCAAACCAACCCCCGCTATTCCCCTCCAATGATGCCATTACCGGGTAATGGATGTCATGAGTATTTGTGTTAGCCGTGACATCAGCTCTAACAATAATGAGCGCACAACACACAGCATAATATTGACTGCTGGCCGGGTAACGCCCCTGGGTTTAAACTGATTTTCTCACACGCCTAGTGTTTATTTGTGCAATGTTGCAAGTTTTGCCCACCCACCCGCTAGTGAAAATATGTGTGGGACGATGAAATATATGTGTGTCTTTTTTCTGTCACCGTTGTGCGCTATTTTTTCCGTTTATCTGTCCTGTGTTTTTTCTTTGTCTGTTGGTAAAACACAGAATGTTGAAATATGTCACGACTCTCTATGGGTGTTCTGCGTCTGATGTACTAATTTGTTTTACCATTTGTTTTTCTCTTTTTTTCTGCAAAATTTACACAGATGTACCAGCCTCAAGACACATTCATTTCAAACCTAACATTTCCCCTCCTGTTTTCATCTCCTGTCTGTCCCTGCCTGTAACATTTCAAATCCCCATCACCCTGCCAAAGTGTATAGCCTTTGTAAGTGTATAACCACACACACACACACACCACACACACACACACACACACACACACACACACACACACACACACACACACACACACACACACACACTTGCTGTTGACACCTAGGCCTACATCGGGAAGTAACGGTATTGACTATTCTATAACTGTTGACTGTCTGATTCTGCTATTGTTAGCCTTTTAAAGTATTGCCTCTCTCTGTCTGTCTGTCTGCCAATCTAACTCTATTGTATATCTCTCTTTGTTTATCTGTTTCCGTCTCTTTTTCTCTTTCTCTCTTTGTCCATGTGTGTGTGTGTGTGTGTGTGTGTGTGTGTGTGTGTGTGGTGTGTCGTGTTGTGTGCGTGCGCTGTGTGTGTGTGTGTGTGTGTTTATAAACACGTGCACATGTGTGTGTGAGTGCAAGCACCTAGTACCTACGCACACATGTATGCACGCGCAAATATGTACATGTTGATAGAAACACACATGCGACTGCACGCGGACACAAATAATCATGTATCATTTTGTGCGTGCGCATGCACCTGAGTGATGCCACGTTGGCAAAAGGGGCTTGGTGCCTTAGTAGGCGTCAGCACTGACTCACGTGAGGAAAGTAAACTGTACACTGAGGGATTTTAAAGACACTTCAGAAGAGTTGCCGTGATTTATTAAACATCTGAAATAACGGTCATAGAGAAGATCAGGTGTATGCAAGGTATTCTGGTCTTCAACCACGCCCTGGCACTCATATCTCTTTCCGCGTACGCACGCACGCACCACGCACACACACCACACACACACACACAACAACAGACACACAAAACAAACACAGAACACACAGACACACATAGACACAAACACATTCACACGCATTACAAGTGCCAAAACACAAACTTTTAGTCACACACAAGCATCTGCTCTCCCTGTCTGTCTTCCTTCGTCTAATATGACTAATTGCGAAAGGACGTAAAACCTTAAGAACGAACGAACATAATATCTCTCCTATCTGCCAGAAATACTAACCACTACACCACAACAATGTGGTCACGCGGGTAATACCCCTAGGGCTCTTAGATTAACGATAATTAGGCCACTACTTTCAGGTTTGAATCTTGGTTTGATAATGCTTTGCTCAGAAAGAAAGATGCATATAATATGACATATAAATTGATGTTATGAGCAATATGTAAACAGGTCACACATGCCTGAACACAGAAAATATCAAACGGAATAGGGATTTGGCAGCTAGCAGGTATATGTCCAAAAGAAACAAAATATTGTAAAATAATATTTCCAAGTTTACTCAGAGAGTACCTTTCCATCTCTCTTCATCATCGTCATCACCATTTTTTTCTTCTTCTCCTCTCTCTCTGCCTCTGTCTGTCTGTCTGTCTCCATGTGTCTACCTCTGTCTCTTTCCTTTCCGTTTTCTTCCCTTTTCTTTCCTTCTGTCTATTTTTCTCTCCATTCTTCCCAGATTATTTCTTTCTGTTTGTCCATCTGACCGTCTATTTGTGCTCGTTTGATTGAATGTCTGTTCATCTGCCAGTATTCGACTCATTTTCATTGATTAATTCAATTCTTCATTCATTATTGCCATTCTTTACTCCCTCTCTCCCTTCTTACTTTATCTCATACTTTTCATCCACCCTTCTATCTATCCATCCATCGAATGCCACCCATCTACCTATTTATTCATTTATTCATCCATCCATCCATGATCCATTCATTCCTAAGGCAGAAACAGCTTAATAAGCACACAAGCTCGGGTTAAGGAGAGAAAAGGAAAATGAGAGACATTAAAAACAAAATTATATAAAAAAGAAACCCCAGAAATAAACTGCTTCTTTACGAGATGTTTTTCTTTCTCTGATGAAAAGATGACAAATAAAATCGTCAAGAAGCGCCAGAAGGCAAGACAGCTCTTTATTTTTATTGAGGCAGGGAAAAGCCCTGGAATCCCCGCTGGGTTGGGGGCGGGGAACCGCGGGGACAGAGCAACGACGCTAATAATGACCCGTCACCGTCACTCCCGCCACTGGGCATGAACAGAGACATACATCCACCCACTCCCTCTCCTGGGAACACAATGGTAGAAAAGCCAAAGCACCCACAATAGCGTCAAGGGCACTGAGCAATCATAGCGGGACATTGTGAAAGTTGTAGCAACGACCGCAGTGGCGGCGGCGGCAACAGCAGCAGTGGTGGCAGCAGCAGATGTGGAGGTGACACTAGGACAAAGGCTACAGGACCCATTGTTGCCATCATCATTATCATTTACTACATCAGTGTCGCCAAAGCCAGGAACAACATTGTCGCCACCTCCAAAACTCCACTACCATCGACAACACTACCACCGAACCAATCAACTCCACTGCTATCACTGTTATCAATATCCTCTTTCTTCTTCTCCTCCCCTTCCTTATCATCATCATCATACACGTACGACCACCGCGATTATCACCCTCATCACTACTATTATCAGAACCACCTGCCACCTCTCACTATCATCATCCTTACCACCACAATCATGACTACCTCCACCACCAATCCTACTAGTCTATCTATCACCGCTACCTCCACCACCACCTCTGTCATCACCACAGCTTAGATCTACCATCGTCGCCAACACCATCGTTTTCATCACCATCAGAACTTTGTGACACCCCTACCATCACAACCGCAACCACCAACATCACCACTACCGTCATCACTATCATAACCATCACCACCACCACCACTACTAACCTCCATCCCCTCCCCTTTCCCTCTCCTCCTCCTCCTCCTCATTGCAACATCGCTCTTTTAGAAAAAAGGAGTATATACTGGCTGTATCAACTTATAGAAACAGCAGTCAAGCGGAAAAACTGAAAGGACAGAGTAATCCCCCCTTTGGCTCCGTTTTCTATTTCCTGTTCTTTTTCCTGCAGCCGGTGACGTCATGCTTCCCTATATTGGAGCACTGTTTTGAGAGAAGAGTATGTAACCTTCGTCTGACTTTGACCACAAAAAAAGTATCTTACAATCTTGTTAATTACCTGCTGTAGAGAGGGTAGAAGTGGAAGTGGAGGAAGGGGGGGCGGAGAGAGAGAGAGGAGAGAGAGAGGGAGAGAGAGGAGAGAGAGAGAGAGAGAGAGAGAGAGAGAGAGAGAGTAGAGAGAGAGGAGAGAGAGAGAGAGAGAGAGAGAGAGAAGAGAGAGAGGAGAGAGAGAGAGAGAGAGAGAGAGAGAGAGAGAGTGAGAGAGAGAGAGAGAGGAGAGAGAGAGAGAGAGGAGAGAGAGAGAGAGGAGAGAGGAGAGTGAGAGAGAGAGAGAGAGAGAGAGTGAAGAGAGAGAGAGAGAGAGAGAGAGAGAGAGGAGAGAGGAGAGAGAGAGAGAGAGAGGAGAGAGGAGAGAGGAGAGGAGGAGAGAGAGAGAGAGAGAAGAGAGAGAGAGAGAGGAGAGAGAGAGGAGAGAGAAGAGAGAGGAGAGAGAGAGAGAGAAGGTATGCCTCACTGACATTTTCTTTAAATTCAGATAACGCACGGAAACATATCCGTATCATCATTGCTGTAATTACCACATAAATCACCAAAGATGTGTCATCCTCCTCCTCCTCATCACCACCACCACCACACCCATCACACACCACCACCACAACCGTTGCAGCATTGTTTCTTTCTTTGTTTTTTTGTGTTCTTCAGAAGTGGACTGGTTATGAAATGTTGATGAAGCAAGACAAAGAACAGCGGAGCATGAAACACAGGCTGACAGCCTAATCTACAGGGTGGCACAGGGTCTGTTCGTGAGGCCCTTCTCTCTGGCTGCTAGCCTCTGATTGACAGAAGCAAGACAGAAAAATGGACAAGGATAAATCGTCAGCCTGTGTTGACGTTATTCTAGCTGTACTGAGCTTGAGTTGAGAAGCAAAGTCTTTAGCAGTGCTTTGAGGGGAGATAATGAGGGGGTAGGGAGAGAGAGAGAGAGAGAGAGAGAGAGAGAGAGAGAGAGAGAGAGAGAGAGAGAGAGAGAGAGAGAGAGAGAGAGAGAGAGAGAGAGACGAGAGAGAGACAGGACAGAGACAGACAGACAGACAGAGAGACAGACAGACAGACAGACAGAGACAGAGAAAAAAAGAGAGAAAGAAAGAGACAGAGGCAGCCATGGACCAGCTAGGTAGAGGAGTGTGTGTGTGTGTGTGTGTGTGTGTGTGTGTGTGTGGTGTGTGTGTGTGTGTGTGTGTGTGTGTGTGTGTGTTGGTGTGGTGCATGTATGGGGGTGGGGTTGGGGTGAGTGAAGACAGACAGACAGAGACAGAAAGAACACGGAGATAGAGACAGAGACAAAGTGACAAATAGAAAGCGACATTCAAAGTCAGCCAGTCAGACAGACAAGCTGAAGGCCTAATTGAAGAGAAAGGGTTCACAAACCAGCTGTCGGATCCATTTCAACATGCCCTCGCTAAATCACAGAACCAATCGATGATGACAAAGACATCTATCAGTTTACCATTTTTCTCCAGACTTTACAAAAACTGGAGCTGACATGAAGTGGATTCCGATACTTAGCAGAGGACACTGTTTTGATGAAAGATAATGGGATGTAATGTACGGGGGAACGCAGAACAAGAAAAGACACATGCTAGGGACCTCTTCTATCATGCTTTTCTCTTCACTATCTTGCACTGTTTTGTATTCCATTGTATTGTGCTTGTTTTTTAAAAATTTTATTTTAATTTTTACTTCGAACACAATGGAATAACCACTCGTGTAATTTTTTTTTTGCACATCCAATCTCCGATTGCATGTTTAAAAAAATAATTGTCATCCGTTCTCCGGCAGAAATGGCCTACTTTTCCAAAACGCAGAGCGGGTTTTAACGTGTGCACAAGATGTCCTGTGAGCCTTTGCATACATCACGTTGGTTTATAGTCTCATTCACAGGACTTTTGGGGGAGTGGAGTCGACACTGATGTTAACTCCAGTGAGGAAATGCTCTTGAACGGACGGCTCAGGAGTGGTTAGAACTTGGAATCAGCAGCAGCAGCTGCAGCATGTACGTTGTCAGTGTTCAATATTATTTTTGTTTTGGATAGTTAATTAAACAATTTACTCATCAATCAAAAACACACAACGTTACTATATTTCCCTCTCTCGCCCCGCACGCGAGCGCACACACACACACACACGCGCGCGCGCGCGCGCACAAACACACTCACAGACAAACAGATAGAGGTAGACAGACAGACAGAGAGAGACAGAGAGAGAGAGAGGGGGGGGGGGAGGGGGGACAGACAGACACACAAGGCAAGGCAAGGCAAGGCAAGCAAGGCAAGGCAAGGCAAGGCAAGGCAAGGCAAGGCAAATTCTTTTATTCGAGGATAATAGATAAGCACTCGTGTGCTTTTTTTACATCAGGTCCCCGCCCTTATTAGGGATAGCATAATATTAAAAAAAACATCTGAGAGAGAGAGACAGACAGACAGACGAGACAGAGAGACAAACAGACAAAAGCAGGCATGAACGATCATACATAAATATTCACACAGGAATACAAAAACGAAAACAAGCACTTCTAGAAGAATAAACCCTGGGACTTTTTTGTTTCAGAGAGGAGGGGGGTGCTCTTTTTATTTTGTTTTTTTTAGAAACTGTCAATTCTCTCTAACGTTTTTTTTTTATTTTTATAAATGTTATTTTTTTAACTGTTCTCCTTTTTCTCTTTCTTTTGTTTGAATGTCTGGTCGATTCGGTCACGTGTACTTTTGATCAGAATATGCATGATTTGATAAATGGACACTGGAAACCGACAGTGTGTGGTGGTGGTGGTGTGGTGGTGGTGGTGGGTGGTGTGGTGGTGGTGGTGGTGTGTGGTGGTGTGTGTGGTGGTGTGGTGTGGTGTGGTGTGGTGGTGTGGGTGGTGGTGTGGTGTGGTGGTGGTGGTGGTGGTGGTGGGGGGGTGGTGGTGGTGTGTGTGTGTGTGCGTGCGTGCGTGTATGCGCGCGCGCGCGTGCATGTGTGTACGTGTGTGTTTACTAAGAAGCCAAGGTCCATGATTTTTTAAATTTTTATATATTACCATTGTAGGAACTGAAATCACAGCAACATCACCAACACCAACACCGTTACTACTAATATTTTTGTAGTAAATATAAAAATGCTAAATGATGATAAAAATGACAGTAGCAACACGAATAAGGAAAACAACAACAGCAACGATGATAGCATTATATTGTTCTGAGCTCAACCTTACTCAAGTGCTGTGTTTCTGAAAACTAAGTTCGAATGAAATTGCACTGCGCGCGTGTGCAAACACAGACACAGACACAAACACACAGACACACACGACACACACACACACAACCACACACACCTCTCTCTCTCTCTCACACACACCACACACACACACACACACACACACACACACACACACACACACACACACACACACACACACACACAACAACACACACACACCACCACGCACCACGCACGCACGCTTGCACACACGACTAAGCACACACACATATACAAACACGAAAACGGGGAAAAAACCCGGGCAAATTCTTAAGTCCAACACCCTTGGGCATTTCGTTTTTAGAAACGGTCATTTCTCCTTTTTCTCTTTGTTTCTGTTTTCTCTTCTTCTTCTTCTTCTTTCTCTTTTCCCCCGTCTTCTTTTCTGTCTGGTCGATTTTCTCTCTTGTGCTTTGATCAGAAATTGTAGGGTTCCGATAAATGGACGCTATATCCGGTTAAGGGTGGTTTTTTTGTTTTGTTTTGTTTTTTGCTTTTGTTTTTGCAGTTATTGTGCGTGAAGTGCCTTTTTATGTATGTCTTCTCGTCTGTGTCTGTCTCTGCTTTGTTCTATCTTTCTGTCTATTTCTCTCTGTCTCTCTCAACCCAATCCGCCCCCCTCCCCCCCCTCCCCCCCCCCCCCAGCTACCTTTCTATCTGGCTGTCTGTCTCTTGAAATACACACACGCACGCACACACACACACACACGCGCGCGCGCGGCGCGCGCGCACACACACACCTCTGTCTCTTTATCTTACTCTTTCTCCAGAACAGAGCAAACACAAGAAAAACCACATACACATCGAAAAGCAACCAGACCAAGAGATAGACAAACATCTGTGCAACGAAAGACAAATCCCTCCCCCCCCCAACACCAATAGACGGCAGCCAGACAAAATGTAAAAGTGTCCCATAACCTAGACGGTCGTAGGGAGCGAGGCGTCAAGACCTCAGCTTCTCTAAGGGCCAGCATAATTATACGGTCGTAGGGAGCGAGGCATCAATACCTCAGCTTCTCTAGGGGCCAGCATATTGAGGGCGGCGCCCATCTCCTCTCCCTCGCTACTTTACCTTCCCTGACCCTAAAGAGGGCAGGTACCCAATTACAGCTGGGTGAACTAGGGGGGACTGTACTGAAGCCAAGGCGCGCAAACGGTCTCCCATCCAACTGGTAACCACGCTCAATGCTGCTTAACCACTTAGCGTCCCGCCTCCCAGACAAAAGGACAGATAACAAAGGCAGAGAAGAAGAAGAAAAAACCCAGACACTCAGTCAGACACCACACAGATGTGTAGTGTCCAGACTAATTCACCGTAATGTGTTACTTTATTCTGCAGGGAAAAAACAGGCACTGCAGCTGAAGACAGAAAGTTTAGCCCACTTCTTCTCATAGGTCTTACAGTACTATAAGAGTGTGGAGAACGATGTTCTCATGTAGTCCCCTAGTGCTGTGAGGAAAATGTCAGTGCTGATATTTCGTTCTGTCATCCCCAGTGGATTTTTTAAAAAACCCATTTTGGTCTGATGCCTGCAGAGAGTTAACGCTGATTTGGTTGGAAGTTTGGAATGAATGCAGATTTGGTGTTCAGGATGCACGCTGTGTGTGTGTGTGTGTGTGTGTGTGTGTGTGTGTGTGTGTGTGTGTGTGTGTGTGTGTGTGTGTGTGTGTGTGTGTGTGTGTGTCTCACCTATTTTTGCAAGTCTCTCTCTTTTATCTGTGTCCCTCTATTTGTGTGTGTGTGTGTGTGTGTGTGTGTGTGTGTTGTGTGTGTGTGTGTGTGTGGTGTGGTGTGTGTGTTTATGTGCGTTTGTGTGTGTGTGTGTGTGTGTGTGTGTGTGTGTGTGTGTGAGCGTGCGCGCATGTGTGTGTTTCTAATGAATTGCTGGCAAGATTCATAAGATATTCAAGATAAACTACGCATAAAAATGCATAAAGGGGAGTAAGTTGTTAGCAGGTATGCACACAGGGCTAACCTGGGAGACTATCTATCTCTCTGTCTGTCTGTCTGTCTGTCTGTCCGTCGTCCGTCCGTCCGTCCGTCCGTCCGTCCGTCCGTCCTCCGTCCATCCATCCATCCATCCATCATCTATCTATCTATCTATCTATCTATCTATCTAATCTATCTATCTATCTATCTATCATATCTATCTATCTATCTATCTATCTATCTATAGATAGTCTGGTGACCGTGGGGGCATTCCCGAAAACTTGACAACAGTTCCCTCCATTCCTCTCTATGTTCTGCCTTTTTCAAGGTTTTGTTAAGTTCTAGGCCTGTCCATTCACTAACGTTGTCCTCCAATCTCTTCCTTGGTCTGCCTCTTTTTCTTCCTCCCTGGACATTGCCTTGCAGTATTGTTGGTCTTGTGACATGCCCATACCATTTAAGTTTACGCTTCTTTGCGATTGTTAGATGGTTTTCGTAAGGCCCAATGATTTGCTGGATTGTGTTGTGTTATGGATTCTGTTACATCACCTGGTAGACTGTAGAAGATAACAATCCACCTTTAACCTCCGAAGTACTGCCAGGAACTGAACTCCAAACTTCAGGACCGAAAGCACTAGAAGTATGTCGCTTTAACAACTTGGCCATTGTAATCATCTGAAAAGCACACAGCTGAGTTCATGGAACGACTGTTGCTTAGTCTGTCAATGACGCAACTTTCACACGGGTGCAACGGCGGAAAGGTACGTACACTGACAGAATGGTCAATAGTCTGCGTCTTTATCCAGCATGAAAACGCGGTGGGGAGTCATTAATTCTATGAAGTAATGCCAGTACATACTTGTTTTGGTTGGAGCAACAGAGGCTTAAGAGTCGATGATTCTGATTGAATTTGAAAATAAATGAAGGTATTGCTGCTGTATTTCGTTAAGAGCTCTCTGTCTGCTCTGCCTCTCTCTGCCTGTGTCTCTAGTGTAATTGTTTTTACAATTATTCTGTGTGCATGTTAGTCTTGTACCCTGTAGCTGCCATGTGTTGGATTATTTGTAATTGCCCTTCAGGGATGATTAAAGTGTTTTTGACTTGACTTGACTATTGCAGTTCCTTTTCTTTCTTTCTTTTTTAAACTTGACTCTCTCCCTCTGTCTCTCTCTCTGTCTGACTTTCTCTGTCTGTCTCTACGAGGGCCAGATGAAAAAAAATACCCCCAAACTCACGATGTAACTGTTTAACTGTAATCCTTGAAAAGTTCATCCTTTCATTCATTCTGAATGTCAGTGACTTTCTTTGCCTCTGTCCCTACGTGGGCCAGATGAAAAAAAACCCAGCAAACTATTTAAATGCTTAACTGTAATCTTTAAAAATTAATTCTTTCATTCATTCTGTATATCTCTGACGTTCTTTGTCTCTACTTGGGCCAGATGAAAAAAATCAACCAACCAAACTCACTATTTAGGTGCTTAACTATAATCCTTAAAAATGCATTCTTTCATTCGTTCTGTGTGTCTCTGACATTCACAATCTCTGCCTCTACCACGGCCTGATGAGAGAAAGAAAACCACAATGTAAATGCTTAACTATAAAGGGTAAAGGTGTCCCATAACCTGTGTGGTCGTAGGGGAGCGAGGTGTCAGAGACCTCAGCTTCTCTAGGAGCCAGCATGCTTGACTATAATCCTTGAAAAATGCCTTCTTTCATTCATTGTGCCAGTCTCTTTCCTCTTGCTCTGAATTAAGTCCTCATACCGGCTCCACAAAACGCTGCAGGGATTAAGAAGCACCTGACCCCCCGCCACTTAACAGTTAACAGTGACTGATGATTGTTGTCGCTGTTGCGTGTTACCTGGCTTAATACCCCGAGGTTCACCCAGAATTGTGTGAATGTATAAGGTGGATCGGGGGTCTACAGGTAACGCACCTGCCCAGAAAGCGAAAAGTCCGGGTTCGATCCTCATTTGTGCCTGACACTTTTCCCCCCACACTTGACCGTGAGTGGTGGCATGGGTGCTAGTCTTTCGGATGAGATCATACATTGAGATCCCACCTGCAACACAGATTTAGCGCACGTAAAAGAACTCACGATAACAAGAGAGTTGTCCCTGGCAACATTTTGTAGAAAAAAATCTTATTTAAAACACTAAAACATTATTATTTATCAAGAGATAAGTACACATGCCGACTGGAAAGGAACAAAAAATAATGATGGGTGGAACTGCTGTTGTGTCGACGTGCTCTCCCGGGGGAGAGCAGCCCGAATTTCACAAAACAAATCTGCCGCGGCTTCCAATCCAATCCAATCATGATCTTTATAGCCCCGCCGACCACACAGGCGATATTGCGGCTGTCAGCTCGTCACATTCAAAACTTGGTTAAAACTGTGCAACTATAATAATAGATCTACACTATAATCGGCTTAAAGTGGTATAGGGAACATGCACTTTCTCTCATTCATCACACATGGGAATCACTGTGGCACCGTAAATATACACTGGATGAGAAGTCTGTCTACATAGCTGCTTTCAAGTACCTCGCCATTTCGGCAGCCACATTTCGACAACATACACTTTTCTCACACTCGTTGCTATGCTAAGTGTTTTTATTTCATTCCATTTCAATTCATTTATTCTTTTATATTTCATTTATATCGAAGATAATGTAGTAAGCACTCGTGTGCTTTTTTACATCCAGTCCCCGTGTGTATGCAGTTTTGTAAATCCTGTCATCTGTTCCCACCGGCACACAATGACCTACTCTTACGAAAAGCGAAACAGGATTTAACGTGTGCCAAGATGTTCTGCCTGCGTTGGCACACGTTTGTTAAGGAAGAAGGTAATCTCAATAATTTCTAAGCATAACAACAGTATCGTAAAGTTCTCGGCACTTGGCTTCCATCAATAACTAAAACTTGGACATGGGCTGTGAGTGATGGGTGTGTGTTTAGACGAGACTTTGGCAGATACACTTTAGCAACGTTCAGTGTCAACACTGATGTCCTGGTATTTGAAGGCTAGAGTCTTTTAAAACGGGAAAACTTTTTAAAACCGTCATCATAAATGAGGGGGGTGGGAGAAGGGGAGAGGGGGAGAGGGAGGGAGGAGAGGAGAGGAGAGAGAGAGAGAGAGAGAGAGAGAGAAGAGAGAGAGAGAGAGAGAGAGAGAGAGAGAGAAGAGAGAAGAAGAGAGAGAGAGAGAGAGAAGAGAGAGAGAGAGACAGATAGACAGACAGACAGAGACAGAAAGACAGACAATGAGAGACAGAGAGAGAGACAGAGGGAGACAGAGAGAGAGACAGACAGACAGAGACAGAGAGACTCTGAGAGAGGCAGATTCAGAAAGAGACAGAGAGACATAGAGAGACAGAGAGTGACGTAGAGACAGAAAGAAAGAGAGGCGGGGAAAAACAGACCAGCAGACACAAACTCTGCTTTTTGATTTGCATGCTATAAGCTCAAAGTAGACAGGCAGACAGACAGTCACTAGGCCCACTATTTACGTGCTGGTAATGTAAGCACGGTCTCAACAGCGGAGACACTACACAGTAAGCCCTTGTTTTATTTTTCCGGGGGTCTAAACGCGCTAAGAGGGGTCATCAATTTAGCGAGCAGAAGACGGCAGGCTGTTTCTTTTTATCCCGGGGGACCAAAAGAGCCTTGGAGGGTCACTGTCCATATATCATTGTGGTCCAAAGTTTTGTAGAGTCATCTTCATCTTGCCACGTGTTAGGCCAAGGTGACACCCCCTCCCCCCGACCCCCACATCCCCCCCCCCATCTCTCTCTCTCTTCTCTCTCTCTTGATTTTGTATTTTTTCATTCTCATTTTCGCTACTTTAAGTAATACATAACGTGAATATGTTTATACTAACAGGTTTACAATCACAGATTTTTTTTTTCCAAAACTTACTTCGTTGAAGTTGTGTTGTTTGGTTCTGAGGCAGAGAGACAGACCACCATCATCTACATTGCCAACATCACTGAGGTCAGTGGTCTGGGAGGGCTACAGGAGATGGTAGAACTCAGCAGAGACAGAGAAGATGGGAACCCTGGTGGCATTACGTGGATGAAGCTCCTACCGACAACAGCGGCGATGGAGACAGTTGAGTTTTGTATTGTTACAGGGATTGAGAGCATTAAAGTGGTTGTCATGGTCATCGTCTCACCTTCTAATAACTTGCTTATTCATTTGCACTCTCTCTCTCTCTCTCTATATATTATATGACTGTTTACCTGTCTCTCTCCCTCTCTCTCTCTCTCTCATTATCGCTATCTATCTCATCTTCCTCCCCCTTTTTCCTCTCTCCCTCCCTCCTCTCTCTCTCTCTCACTAAGGTTTCTGTCTCGCTGTCTTTCACTTTGTTTCTCTGTCTCCATCCGTCTGCTTGATCTCTCTCTCTCTCTCTCTCTCTCTCTCTCTCTCTCTCTCTCTCTCTCCTCTCTCTCTCTCTCTCTCTCTCTCTCTCTCTCTCTGAGGTGTCTGTCTCGTTGTCTGTCTCTGTCTCCCTCTCTCACGCCCCTTCCCCTGCCCTGCACTGGCATAAAGTTGGCCAATAAACCTTTGCAACTTCCTCGTGTCAGCATTGATTTCCTGTTTGGCGAAGGTCAGAGTCTTCTGGAAAGTTTTCGAATCTAAAATCCTTCATAAGAGAGCAAGGGGAAAAGAGAGAGAGAGAGAGAGAGAGAGAGAGAGAGAGAGAGAGAGGAGAGAGAGAGAGAGAGAGAGAGAGAGAGAGAGAGAAAACCCACAACACACACACCTACCCCCCCCCCCTCCCCTTCCACCCCCCCCCCTTTACCCCCTCACACATTTTTCAGAGACATAGACAGACACAGTGATAAAGCGATAGTGACAGACAGAAAATGACAAAGACAGGAACAAAGAGAAAGACAGACAAGGAAAAAAAGAAAAGAAAAAGAAAGACAGAAAGAGGGACGGAGACAAAACAGTGACAGAGACGAGAAAAAACCATGCACAGACAGAAGACGGTACTTCTAGACCCACACTCAAAAGCCTACTATCTAATTTGCAGGTGGTCAGGTAAGCACACATTCAGCCACAAAACCCAAAACAAAAAAGAAACCCATAGTATACTAAACCCCTTGTTTTCTCCCGGGGGTTTAAAAGTGCTGAGGGGGGTCATCAATTTAGTGAGAAAAGGACATGAGGCGGTTGTTTTTCACCCCGGGAGGCAAAAGTGCAGTGGGGAGTCACTGTCCATATATCATTGTGTCCAAAGTTTGGTTAAATCACCTTCATCTAGCTGCGAGCTGGGTGATGGTGGTGGTGATGGGGTAGGTGGTGGTGGTGGTGGTGGAGGTAGGGTATGGTGGGGTGGGTACACTGAACAAGATACCCGTAGTAGAAGTATTTTCGTGTATATCTTTTCAAAGTAGTGATTTCAGACAATACCACTATACCCAGTTTCCTCTGTTTCGTTGATTTGTCCTTGTCCTCTCCTCCCCCCCCCCCCCCCTTCTCTCTCCTCTCTCTCTCTCTAATATAATACATACATACATACATACATACATACATACTACATACATACATACATACATACATACAAACATACATACATACATATATAATACATACATACATACATACATACATACATACATACATACATAACATACATACGTGTGTGTGTGTGTGTGTGTGTGTGTGTGTGTGTGTGTGTGTGTGTGTGTGTGTGTGTGTGGTGTGTGTGTGTGTGTGTGTGTGTGTGTGGACTACATATATCTTGTCTCTTTCTTTTTAAGTCTGTTTTTCGCTCTGGTTCTGTTGTTCTTTCTCTGTCTGTCCGTCTTTCTCTCTGTGGATTTCAAAAACACATATCATGTCTTGCATTCATTAATTCTTCACATTTACTTGAGGTTTTGTTTATTATGTTGTCGCTCATTTTCTTTCTGACGACTGGATGCGAAAAAGCATTTGTCATGTTAATTCTATTACGCTTCCTAAATAAGATTCTCTCTCTCTCTCTCTCTCTCTCTCTCTCTCTCTCTCTCTCTCTCTCTCTCTCTCTCTCTCTCTCTCTCTCTCTCCTCTCTCTCTCTCTCTCTCTCTCTCTTGTGTAGACCTCTCTACCTCCCCCCCAGTA
>CM060334.1:2969240-2991740 GCA_030674155.1 Stramonita haemastoma
AAGATAAAAATCTCCTCCCTACACTCACATACTCCACGCTTGTATTCCGAGGGACAGCAGCAACTCTCTCTTACCATACAGGCCCTAAGCTGTCGGCTATGCGTTAAGCCAGGGTGATATATTTCGGGGAGAGAGAGAGTGGACTGATAATGCCAAACTGGTGCGTGGACAGAGACACAGAGATGCAGTGTATAAGTTATTTGATGTACATGTACTTGCTGTTGTCTCAATTGTTGTTGTTGTTGTGTTTGTTGTTGTTGTAGTTTCTGTTGTTTGTTGGTCTCTACTATTCTCTCGTGGTTTTATTGATCAAAGTTGATGCTGTTGCTACTTCTGCTGTTGTTGTTTAGTTGAAGTTCTTGCCTTTGGTATTAAACGCGTCGTTGTTGCTGTTATTGCTGTTGCTTGAAGGTGAGTGGTTGGGCTGATATATTGTTATCGTTAAATTGATGTTAATTATGTGACGTTGATGTTAAAAAATTAAGTAACTTTGCTGCTGGTTTGGCTTGTTCTCGTTGTTGTTATCACTGTTTTAATTTTTCTTGTTGCTGTTTTTCTCGTTGTTGCTGCAGATTTCTTGTTATTATTGATGATTTTCTTGCGGCTGTTGATACTTCTCTCAACTCAGAACGTTCTTCTTGCATCAGCGTTACAACATCACTGTTGTCGTTGCTCGTCGTCGCAATATCGTTTACAAATTATATCCTGGTCACTACACACATTCTTCAGCTACTACTGCTTCTACTGCTGTTACTACTACTACTACACTTCTACTGCTACTATTACTACTGCTACTCTAAGCGTGGTCGATATTAACCGTGTCATTATAACGCCATCGCGTTCCTAATACCGAATCCACTAGTCAAGACTTTTCGCCAGGGAGGGAGCAGAGACAAGCTAAGACGATTGCACCAACTGCCAAGAAGGTAATTTCCTCACCCCCTGGTTCCCACTGATCTCACAGTCCATTTGTCTGCCACCCAGTCTGGCAGCGGGGGTGGTAGGGGTGTCGGCAGGAAGGTGGGGGTGGGGGGTAAGGATGGAGGGTTGGAGCTGTGTTAGGGTGGGTTCTGGGTGGTGGAGGGATGTGGAGTGGGGTGGGGGAGGGGGTATGGACCTTCGGTGAGTTGTTTTTTGCGTCGAGGAGGAGGAGGCTGTGGAGTAGGTTTGAGGTCTTATGCCGAGTGTCTGTAGACAGAGACAACGAGAGCAAGGGGTTAATGATAAACGTAACAATAATAAATAAGGATAACAATGATAACGACAACGACGATAATGATGATGATGACAGTGATAAAAAAATGATGATGATGATGATGATATGTAGTAGTAGTAGTAGTAGTAGTAGTAGTAGTAGTAGTAGTAGTAGTAGTAGTAGTAGTAGTAGTAGTAGTAGTAGTAGTAGTAGTGTTTGTAGTAGTAGTAGCAGAGTAGAGTAGTAGTAGTAGTAGTAGTAGTTAGTAGTAGAGTAGTAGTCAGTAGTAGGTAGTAGTAGTAGTAGTCAGAGCAGTAGCAGCTAGCAGCAGCAGCAGCAGTATAGTAGTTAGTAGTAGTTAGTAGTAGCAGTAGCAGTAGTAGGAGTAGTAGTAGTGTAGAGTAGTAGTAGTAGTAGTAGTAGTAGTAGTAGTAGTAGTAGTAGTAGTAGTAGTAGTAGTAGTAGAGTAGAGAAAAAGAAGAAGAAGAAGAAGTAGTAGTAATAATAGTAGCAGTAGTACAATAACGATGACAACAAAAGATAACCGGCAACAAAAGCAGCAGCAGTAGCAAAACATGAAGAACAGTATCAACGATGCAACAACAGTTACAGCAGCTATAACAAAGAGTAACAGCCACAAGAGAAGCAACAACACAGCAGCAGTAGTAGTAGCAGCAGCAAGCAACAGCAAGCATGTAGCAGCAGTTGTAGCAGCAGCAGCAGCAGCAGCGCAGCAGCAGTAGTAGTAGTAGTAGTAGTTAGAGTCAGCAGAGAGAGCAGCAGCAGCAGCATCAGTAGTAGTAGCAGCAGCAGCAGCAGCAGCAGCAGTAGTAGCAGAGTAGTAGAGTAGTAGTAGTAGTCAGAGTAGCAGTAAATAGCAGCACAGTAGCAGCAGCAGTATCATCAATAAAACGTGAAACCATTGCCGTCCATTCTCTCTCATTCTCACCTCCATTCCCTCTCTCTTTCCATTTGTTTTTATGCCATCAAGGATTTGACTTTCATTTTAAAATAACGGTATTAACGAATGCACTAAATTATTGATGAAAATTAATGTACCTTGTAAATAAGGTAAGCCAAAAATCCCGAGTCACCTCTTAAGCATCATATGTTTTTCTTTTCTTTTCAGTAATCTGATTTCGCTGTATACTATTTTGTTCGTTATGTTTCATTTTGGTTTTTTGTTTAAACATTATTTCTTATTACAGTATTATTTCAATGTTAAAGTTTGATTTATTTCTTAGTCCCTTTATTCCATTTCTATTTATTTCATCTTAATCACAACTTACACATATTATTCTATACATTTTGATTTACGTGATTTGTTTTTCAGCTATAATTTGTTTAATGCGCTCTTCTTTGACATTTGACTTGGATGTATCTTACTTTTCTTTTGTCGTACCTTTTTTGCACTAGGGTTTACTCTCATTATCTTTTTGGGACAAACTTTTTCTTATCCGTTATTCTTTTCTTTATCCATAGAGAGATTGAACCTTCAAAGAAAAACTGTGTAGCCTTCAAAAGCTTTCATTTATAGCTGGCCACTTTGACATTTCAAGCAATTCATAGGGGCTCGTTGTTCTGAAATGGAACTTTCTTCAGAAAAGGAAAGAACAGAGGAAGAAAGAAGGGAGAGAGCGCACATAAGGAAGGAAGGCAGGAAGGAAGGAAGAAAGAAAGGACGAAAGGAGTGGAGGACAGAAATGTACAAAGAATACAAGGAGGGAAAAAGGAAAAAAACCACACCGAAAGAAGGAAGAAAGAATGTGAGAAAGGAAGAAAAAGATCTGCATACAGACAGGGAATATGTATGTACCCATACCTCTATATGGTACACACCGAAAGAAGGAAGAAAGAATGTGAGAAAGGAAGAAAAAAGATCTGCATACAGACAGGGAATATGTATGTACCCATACCTCTATATGGTACACACCGAAAGAAGGAAGAAAGAATGTGAGAAAGGAAGAAAAAGATCTGCATACAGACAGGGAATATGTATGTACCCATACCTCTATACCGTACACACCGAAAGAAGGAAGAAAGAATGTAAGAAAGGAAAAAGACATGCATACAGATAGGGAGTATGTATGAATACCTTATATCGTACGAACGCACATACATAATTTATGTAGAAATACGAAAGCTAAGTAGACAGGTAGGTAGATGGATGGATGGACAGACCCATACTTAGATGTTCGGACGGATGAATGCATATGAAGGTGTGTGTGTGTGTGTGTGTGTGTGTGTGTGTGTGTGTGTGTGTGTGTGTGTGTGTGTGTGTGTGTGTGTGTGTGTGTGGAGGAGAGAGAGAGAGAGAGAGAGAGAGAGAGAGAGAGAGAGAGAGAGAGAGAGAGAGAGAGAGAGAGAGAGAGAGAGGAGAGAGAGAGAGAGACAGACAGACAGACAGACAGACAGACAGACAGACAGACAGACAGACAGACAGATTGACAGACAGAAACAACGGAAGAGAAATGGAACTGCCCCCTCTCCCATTTAAAAAAAGACTTCCTTGATGCCAAATAGAGGTATCAGCCCCAAAATGGCCATCGCGATCTGCAGGACTATAAACACGGTTGTTTAGTAGCTTGACTGATTGAAACAGTCCTTTGGCATTTTCCTCCTTTAGCTTAAACATTATTTTGCTTTTTTGTTCTTTTCCCATTTCTTCTCTGCTAACCATTTATATATTGCTTTCTTTCGTTTTACTTTTTATCCTGCGGCCGTTCTTTCCTTTTTCATCCTCTGTCTGTCTGTCTGTCTGTCTGTCTGTCTGTCTGTCTGTCTGTCTGTCTGTCTGTCTGTCTCTCTCTCGGTCCCATTTTCCCCTTCATTCGTCACTATTTCCGTCTTTCTTTCGTTTGTTCTTTTATTCTTTGTTTCTTTTTCCTTCTTTCTTCCTATTTTCAATTCTTTATACATTTCTATTCTGTATGCATTTGTCTGTGTACCTTTTTTTTCTTGCGTTCTCCTCTTCCTTGTTCTTTTGTTCATTTGCGTTGCTTTATTCTGCGTGTTGTTCAAAATCACCTTGTTTGCATTTTTCTGTCTTTTTCGATAATCTTTCAAAATCTATTTCAGTCGGTTATGTTCCACCCTATCTTTTCTCCCTTTCCGCTTGCCTTGTTTTCCTTTCCTGTTTTGTGTTTGTTGTATTTTGCATGCTTATTTCTTCTTCTGTCTTTTAAATTTTCTCATGTTTGTGTCTTTCTTCTTTTTTCTGGATTTATCTGTATCAATTCTTTTGATCAAACGAAACATTACACCCACCCCTTCTCCCCCACCTTTCATCCTTTATGACTGCTGTGGATTTTATCTTTTTTTTCTGCCCTTATTCCTCCTCCTCCCCCCCCCCCCTTATCTTTTTTTTAAACGGAAAGATGTAATCACGTCAGCTGAGATTTCAAAGTGAAGAAGGGATAGAAAGAATGGCTGGAGGGAAGAAAAGAAAAAAAAGAAAAGAAAAAAAGAATTTCAAAGTCATTTTCCGGCATTCACAAATGCCCAGATCATGCGGTTAGATTCCGCCTCATCTGATAGAGTGCATTCGAAGCTTATTTAATCGACAATGTGTCTTTGCTATCGTGTGGCTCATCTCTAGGTTTTGTTTTGTTTTGAATGTCCTTTGTGTTTGTGTTTCCTTTTTTGTTTTTTTTCTGTGCCTGTGATGTAATTTTAACTTCCGTGTTTCTAAGATCCAGTAAGGTTACATGAAACTGTGTTTTAGATTTGTCTGGATTTTTTTCTAACCACTGTCATTGCGTACATTATATTATATATCATTCGCTACACTACATGGTCAGTTCTTAAATAAATGCAAAACGCTGTGTGCTGGTTGTATATTGACTAAACTGTTCCTCAAGTTACAGAACACTGCCATAAAGCAGACCTTTGCAAATCAAATTTGTCATGTATACATATACACCATAGGACACTGGATAGCCCAGTGATTTCAAAGTCCAACGCGCTATCTCAGGAAAACTTAAGGCGCTCGTTCGCGTTCTATTGCAGTGTTCATTGGAGGGAATCTATCCCCGAACTTAATACTGGTACTGACTTCATTTCCCTGCAAATCAACTGAAGGGGACTGTTCCCTATGACACGGCGTAATGATTCACAGAGAATTCTTCAGCATCCTTTAAAAACCCTAGTGCTGGTGAAACTATCGCTGAGCTCGTCTTCAGACAGCCAGCCCGGGTTTTTGAGGGGATTTTCTCCAATGGAGTTAACAACGGTAACTACTCCACTAACCCAGAAAGTCCTTTGGATGAGACAATAAATCGAGGTCCTATGTGGAAACGCATACAGAAAATCTTGCGAACTCGCTTCTGTCCCGTCTTTTGGAAGAGTAGGCCACTGCGTGCCAGTGGGAACAGATGACAAAACTAAAAAAAAAAAACCATACACACCAAAGTCGGAATGAAGCTACTTTAACAGTTGATAAACGGCCACATACACACAATCTCCCCATTGGTGAACCTCGAAGATCAAGCAGCTCTCAGAACGGGGGAAGAAAGCGCATATGTCTTTGACAGAAGAGCATGCCAGGTGTGGCCTGTGGCATAAATGAAACGAGCATACCCAGCATGCATTCGACAGTCTGGAGAGGGGTGAGCTCCGCCAGGTCTAGCTTGCAAGGATCCTGCCTAGAAAATTCAAAGCAGTTTCTATGTCTCTTTAAAGAATTAAGGGAAAAGTCCAGTCAATAAAGAAAGAGGCACTAGCAGGTCTGCCTGCAAAATGACTCGGAAGATTGTAAACAAAAAAATCTTCCATCCATCCACTAGGAACCCCTTGCATCAAAATCCGCGATCTGGGACTGTACAGTGATCAGACTTTAGATTACAGGCTTGTCCACGTGGCCAATGGACATAACGCTGCCTCCTTTTGTCTCTTTTTTGACAAACGCTGACGAATCTGATCAGTTAAACAACTCCAGTCTTATCTACCTTACAAAAAAATTGGGGAAGGGGAGCTTTTATGGATAGGGTTTCATCAAATTCTAAGTTTTTGATGTTTCTGGTTTTCATTTTTTTCGTTTTCGGTTTGGTTTTGAAACTGTAATTCGCTATTGTTCTTCTGGGATGGCGCATGAATATGTACCCAGTCTACGTGGTGGTTTAATCTGTCACTAGTCCTCAGCTTGCCCAAGCACCTACATGAAACGTGAACCCATTATCGGGTTGTTGTTTCTTTTTTCTCGAAATATCCCGCAGTAAACTGGCACTTTGAGTTGTTCACCAGTTCACACAAAAGCACCTGTCCTTTATGAATAAACATGAACCTATCCCTGATAGAGATATGATGCATAACTTTATTTATGAGGCAAAACGTTGGATGTTTCTCCGCGCAATCACATACCTCCAGGCAGTAACACACAAAGGGTGCTTATGTAATCAAATGTGCAGAACGGCTGACGTTTGTAAAATACCAGAGTCGAGCTGAGGTAATTAAAGGAGAATAAAGAGGAGGAATAGAAAAAGAAGAAGATGAAGAAGAGAAGAAGAAGAAGAAGAAGAAGAAGAAGAAGAAGAAGAAGAAGAAGAAGAAGAAGAAGAAGAAGAAGAAGGAGGAGGAGGAGGAGGAGGAGGAGGAGGAGGAGGAGGAGGAGGAGAAAAAGAAGAAGAAAAGCAACAGCAAAACACAAAAGAAAAGTTTAGTCTTTGTGCCCCTCTTCCTCTCCCTTTCTCTTCCTTCTAAAAACTTTCAGACTCAAGCAAATATATTTATTTTTCTAAATTAATTTGAAACAATCTTTGTAGAATAGATTCCTCTTTGAGGTCCTTTAACTCATCCATTTTTCCTCCATTCAATTATCCGATGTATACTTTTTTAAAAACTTGAATCTGTTCGTAATGCACGCACAATATAAAGCGGGAATAAATATAGGTATCATCAACAACAGAGGCTTCATAAGACACACAAGGGTGAATTCTTATTGATAAAACTGGCAAACGAAACTGTAAGTAAAATAACGTAAGTAAAGTTCTTGTACATCTTTTCGTATTCTAAACAAGCTTGTTTATCTAATCGTTTTATTATATGTATATATATATATAATATATATATATATATATATATATATATATATATATATATATATATATATATTATATATATATATATATATATATATATTGTTTCTTTAAACAATCAAACCTTATAAAATACTCTTTAAAGCCTATTACCATTCATTGCTTCTAGTATTGATTGAATGTTTGATTAATTAATTGTCTGGTAGATTGGTTAATTTGCTAGTCTGTCAATCAGTCACCTGATCAGTTCTTGACTCAGTAAGTTGGTAAATCATTCGGTTGGCTGGTTGGACAATCACTTGCTTTTTTGGTTGAATGGAAAATGAGTTGATTGGTTGTATGGCTGGCTGCTCAGTTTACCTGCTAGAAGGTTTGTCTGGGAAATATTTCTTTAAAAAAGGACAGGGGAAAATGGCAGAGGGGAGAGGGACTGGGGGGAGAATGAAAAGGAAATGGAGCAGAGGTAGGAGTAGCGGAAAGGCTCTGTCCCATTTCTTCAGTATGCTATGCTCATACTTGAACTGATAATTAAAACTGCTCTCCACTACTGTTTCTGTATATTTGATTTTGTGGACTCTTTTCTTGTTGGGAGATTTCGGGAAAAGAGCGAGGAGAACGGCGCAGGGTGAGAGAAGACAAACAGCACGAGGAAGGGCAGGGGTGGAGGAGTGAAGAATGCGTCAGTGCGCTGCTGGTTCTTACCACAAGACTGCTCTTGCTGATATGGGAATGGATTCTTGCTGCTATCATTTGGAACTGTTTATAAACAAGCGATTTTCTCACACTCTTTTCTTGTGGGAATTTTTCCGATAGAGGGGTGGGGGGTGGGAAGGTGTCTGAAGGGGGACTGGAGTGGATGGGTAAACATTGGGAGAGCAAGGTGGTGGGGAAGAGGAGAGGATGTGGTATTTTCTTTTTCCTGGTTATTCAGAATTGCTCATTGTGGATCGCAATTAATCGTCGAAACGCTGTTTTCAATTATCATCTATGCATTTCGACAGATTTTAAAAAAATATAAAACAGGCAGTGGCCAGGGGGAGAAACTGAGGAACGAAAGCACGAAAAAAGAAGGGAAAATTAATGAGCTGATGGTTTCTTTCCCTCTCACTTTTAATTGCTCTCATGACCATTTTGGAACAGATTATTACAAATCATTTGTTGTTTGGTGTTGCCATTTTTTCTGTGGATAATGGGAAGGTGACAGGGAGAAGGCACGGTAAAAAAAACATGCGTTTATCCATCTCTTCCTTCACCTTACCTATCCCTAGTCCTGTAGACATGGGGGCACCACTGAAGTTTTTGCAACCAGCTTCCTTCACTCCCCGCGGTCCTCTGTTTCCGTAGCTGGTTGGCTTACTAAACGGTTGATTGGTTAGCTGGTTGGTAAGCTGGGTTGGCTGGCTACATGGTAACTAGTTTCCTGGTTAATCTTATGCTTCCATGTTAATTTTAAAAAAAGCAAACCATATAATATTTTTCGTGTTTTCAAACACACACTCAGCCGCTGTTTAATGTATAACGCCTATGGCAGCTCGTCACATGATTGGTTTAAAAGACAACGGCCAGGTCTGAAAGATGGTGTGGAAAATTTACGAATATTCATTCATATTTCACGATATTCATGCCTACGTTTTTTGTTTTCTGTGAACTGGACACAGTCACGGTTTTTCTTTGATAAATGAGTGCCACATTAGATTAACTTGTACAAGGAGATAATATTTTTTAATGCTCGTACCAAGTATATAATTTCTGCCACCTATCTCTTTCTAACGTGCCATGGAATGAATAATGCTGGTTATGTGTGAACGTTTTCTTTGATGTTACAAGCCGAGATAGGTTTAAATACGTGCCATGTCTTCGCTTTTCCATATTCATTATTGTATGCCAGGTGTCACCTCATGCATTTTTCATTACGCTGGTTCACATAATGTGAACTAGTTATTCATGGTTGTGCTCATTTCGATTATTCCATGCTTTCATCTTGTCTGTCTGACTAACATGAGTGCATAACCTGTCTGCGTGTACCTTTTTCTTTGATTAGCATCCTCTTGATGTTCATCACACCAGATCGTTATAATATATATATATATATATATATATATATATATATATATATATATATATATATATAATATAATAGATAGATAATGATATATATATATAATATATATATATTTTGTGTGTTGTGTGTGTGTGTGTGTGTGTGTGTGTGTGTGTGTGTGTGTGTGTGTGTGTGTGTGTGTGTATTTGTCTGTGTCTATGTGTTTAAAGAATAGTCCTTTGTGTTTTAGTTTATATTAAAAAAACCTACACAAAATAATACAGAAATGAACATGAATATCTCAGATGGGAGGACGTCTTTCAAAATTGTTTGCTTTCTCTTGACAGGGAGCAAAATAATGAAAACTTCTAAGAAAGATTAGGACAGAATGTGTGCAGGGGAGGTAAGTGCGATAAATGACAGAGAACATGGATGGAATTCTATTATTGTTGTCACTTCCTGTTACAAACGTAAAATGCTAACCACGTTATAGCTTTATATTATTCTCTCTCTCTCTCTCTCTCTCTCTCTCTCTCTCTCTCTCTCTCTCTCTCTCTCTCTCTCTCTCTCTATGTATCACACACACACACACACATGCATGCACGCACGCAGGCACACACACAATACACACACTATGGGCGGCCAGTGAATATCTTTTAACTTCGAAATAAAGAATTTGTAGTTTGCCTTGCTTTGCCTTGCCTTGCCTTGCTTTTGTGCGTGTGCGTGCGCGCACGCATGTGTGTGTGTTTGCGCGCGGCGCGCGCGCGCGCCGCGTGTGTGTGTGTGTGTGTGTGTGTGTTTCGGTTTGTGTTTTTGTGTGTGTGTTTGCGGTATTTGTGTTTCTCTGTCTGTCAGCTTTTGTCCCTTTCTGTCCTTTCTTCTCTCTCCCTCTCGGTCCTACGGGCCCACGGCTTCCCTCCCTCCCCTCTCTCTGTATGAATGTGTAAATGCGTACTGTAAATGTGCGTGCTCGCATGCTTTCGCGTGCTCGTCTCTCTTCTTCTTCTCTCTCTCTCTCGTCTCGTCTCTTCTTCTCTCTTCTTCTCTCTCTCTCTCTCCTGCTCGCGTGCGGCGTGCGTGTGCGTGGTTGATGTGTGGTGGTGATGTGGGTGTGGGTGTGGGTGTGTGGTGTAGAAAATAGAGTGAGGAGAGAGAGAGAGAGAGAGAGAGAGAGAGAGAGAGAGAGAGAGAGAGGAGAGAGAGAGAGAGAGAGAGAGAGAGAGAGAAGAGAGAGGGAGGGAGGAGGCTGACACACAGAGACAGACAAAGAGACAGAAAACATCCGGTGACAAAAGAGACAGACGAAGAAGCAGACAGGCCTACACATAAACACACAGAAAAAAAGAACCGGAAGTCCAGTCAAGTCAAAAAGAAGAAAAAAGAAGACCATGAAATGAAAGACCAGTAAATAAAAACATCAGAACAGGCCATTTATCATCCGCAATTAACTACACACATGTCTTCTGTTTCCCTCATCATCTCTCCAACAACCTCTGCCTGATATTCTGCACACGTTAAAGAAATAGAAATAGAACACAAAAATACAACTATCCGCCCACAAACCATTGTCAAGATTATACTCCCTAAAAAAGACGGGAAAAATACTTGTTTTTGCTTACAGATAAAGGCTATAGAGATTCACATCAAAACAACGAAAAACAATGACAAAAACAATAATCATTACAAGATAGCAATATTCTTAAGCATGAAAACAATGCTAATATAATATTCCTAGCAATAAGGAAAACAATGATACCACATCATCATCAAGAATAAAATTGATAATATGATACGTACTTCTACAGTGAAAAAGGCAATTCAATATTGGCAGGAATTAAGAATTGATACTAGAATATTCCACGATTAGGTAAAAATAAATAAAGCAGAATTATCGGAAGCATAAAACTGAAAAACACCCATTTCTATAAAAGACATAAACATGGAACGAATAATCCTCAAACTATGTACAAACACAAAAAAAGAAAGGAAGGAAAGGAACAGAAATAAAAGGGAAAGAAAAAACAAACGAACGGAAGACAGATAGACAGAGAGAAAGAAAGAAAAAAAGAAAACAGAAAGAAAAAAGAAACAAGAGACAGACAGACAAAACAGAAGGAAAAAAGAAAAGAAAAGAAAAAAGAAAGAAGCAAAAAAAAGGAAGTAAAAACAAACAAGAAAAGAAAAGAAACAGGATAGGAACCAAGACAAACAGCAAAAGAAAAAAAAAAAAACAGAAGGAAAGAAAGAGCAGACACAATTTAGAAAAATCCCTGTCCTCATGAAATGCCAACCCTCCTTAAACAAACAATGTCAATACTCTAAAAACCTGAGAATATCAATAACAGCAATGCCATACACCCAGCAAGAGTAAACACGAGGCATTTCCAGCAGTACTAAAAATCGACCATTCTCGTAAAACCAGGCCCGAGAGATACAGTACCTGCTGATTTGATCGGCAATCTTTCGAGCAACACTCTCAACTGTGCACCGGTAAAACAGATCACACTCAGCTTTGTGGTCCAAGTCTTCCCTTAACCCCACAAGGCAGAAATTTAACCATAAAAAAACTGATCCATCAGAAACTGATCAATCTTAAAACCTCAAAAAACCAGACACTTTTCTAATGAGGTTCAAACCCACAACCCCCGAAAGCAAAAAAAAAACAAAAACAAACACCAAAACTCGCTACCTCAAAACCACGGTGCATGCACGCGTCACAAACTGTTAGGGTTTGTTAAGCGTGAAGTGTAGCTCGTTTCCGTGTTCATTTTTGGGGTTGTGAGGCCTTGATTAAGGACAGCGCCTTTACTATTCTGTGGGCATAAAAGATGAATTTGTTCACACTGTGTGCCAAGCCGACAAAGAGAAGATGGATGTAGAGTGTGGAGGAGGAGTCGAGGTGGGGAGGTGGGTGGATGGGGGGTGGGGGTGGGGGTGTGAAAGAAGAGAATCTTTTTGTCTTTGTAGGGTGAAGGATCGGGCACGCTGGGGAGGGAGGGAGGGAGAGCGTTTGTCATTGTGCTGAGGATGTTCAGTCATTATTCATCTTCTTTATTTTTGGTCTGTCTTTACATCGTGCGTTACACCAATGTTTGGTAGTGAGAGTAAAACTTTTGTGTGTGTGTGTGTGTGTTGTGTGTGTGTGTGTGTGTGTGTGTGTGTGTTGTGTGTGTGTGTGTGTGTGTGTGTGTGTTGTGTGTGTGTGTGTCTGTGTCTGTCTGTGTGTGTGTGTGCACGTGAATGTATGCGTGCACGCGTGTAAGTGCAGGTGACTTGACTTGAGAGAGAGAGAGAGACAGAGAAAGAGACAGAGACAGACAGTAACAGACAGACAGAGAGAGAACACAGACACAGAGACAGAGACACAGAGAGTGAGAGAGACAGAGACACAGAGAGAGGGGTGGTTTCTTAAAAACAAAATGACAACACAGCTTTGAAATCCCCCCCAAACCCTTTCATGGCTTGTTAAGGAGTGTGTGCATTCCGGTCTTGTCCAAACACCATCATTTTCTGTCATGATCCAATTGATGACAGCAACTGCGGCGCTTTATCACCAAACAACAACAAAAACCAAACCCAAAAATGTTATCAACAACTTGTATCAACAACAACAACACAAACAACAAAAACCAGCTCCGTGATTGACGATGTTATTGAAACTGCCTACGCTAATCAGAACATTAACACGGTCAGCAGCAACAGTGTTTTGAATGCATACGGATATTTTGTCACTTTTCTCTTAAATGCCTCCAGGAGTCCCTGGCTCACTGTGCCGAGTTTTGTTCCAGACATCGTGTCAATGGCAAGTTAAACTGGCGGAGCCCATTCCTTTCCAGGTAGCACGGTGCATGCTGGGCATATTCGTGTCATCAATGTCACAAGCCATAGCAGGCATAGTGCTCTAGGAAAGGTGGCGAGGGTTTTAATGTGTGCGCAAGATTGTGTGGTTCGCATATACAGACCCGCGATTTACAATCTCTTCAGGAAGACTTTCATGGGACAAGACTCGCTAGCAATTTTGACGCCTGAGGCAGATTATCTTCGAATGGTGATCTTGGTGAAGACTGGAATCCATGCTCAGAGTTTCGGTCTGATCACAAGTTCGAAATGTTAACCACTAGGCTATTCAGGTGAGGATGTTCCCATGATCTATACCATAGTTTGGGAGTGAACTGTCAGAGTCCAGGATTTTGATAGCAGCGCCCATCTCCTCCTTCCTCCTCTGTCCTGAAAAAGGGCAGATACCCATCTACAGCTGGGTGAACTGGGCGACTGTACTGAAGCCAAGGCAAACAATCACCCATCCAAGATGGCAACCATGCTCAACGCTGTTTAACCTCAACTTGGATAGAGCAAGTGCTCTGAACACTGAGCTATCCCATCGCCATTAAAGGCACAATTTAGAATAATAAAAAAAGGCCCAATACCCTAATGACCCATTTATGATAAATGATCAACTTGTTTCATAACCACCTTATTGAACTTTTGTTTGGCTTCTAAAATTCGGGCAAAATAACTCCCTCCACAGAAATTCAACTTTTCCGTTTGGGTTGTGGAACTGTTTCTTACGCCTTGATGCCCTACATCTTCAGCAGTACACAAGAACTGACTTCAAACAAACAAAAAACAGACAAACAATTAATTCAGCACACAAACAATCCAAACTTTGGAAGGGTTGCTTCCATAGATACAAGTCAGATAAAACCACTTATTCCGTTTCACAAAATCTCCGTACAAGCTGCAGAAATAGGCTCCCCCCAGTATAATAACCCGTGTTTGATTTTGTTTTTGAGTAGAACAAATTAGTTCTATCAGGAGATATTGTTCTCTCTCTTGTGTGTGTGTGTGTGTGTGTGTGTTGTGTGTGTGTGTGTGTGTGTGTGTGTGTGTGTGTGTGTGTGTGTGTGTGTGTGTGTGTGTGGGCATTGACTTCGTTAAAAAAAACTTTTTAATTGTTGTTGGCTGCATGCGCAAGAATTGGTTGAATGCAAGCGCTTTGATTTGTTTTTGCAAGATATAGCGCTATATAAGTTCCATTTATATTATTTTATTATTATTATATTATTATTATTATTATTATTATATCATTATTATTATTATTATTGATGTTGCTTATCTACCAGTCGTATGGATCATCTTTCAAAGGGAAGATGCCGTTTTAAAATGTATCGGATATTGTTTTGGCATCAGTGTGTGTGTGGTGTTGTGTGTGTGTGTGTGTGTGTGTGTGTGTGTGGTGTGGTGGTGCGTGCGTGCGTGTGTGTGTGTGTGTGGTGCGTGTGTGTGTGTGTAACTGTTGTGTGCGTGTGTGTGTGTAACTGTGTGTGCGTGTGTGTGTGTAACTGTGTGTGCGTGAGTGTGTGTGTGGTGTGTGTGGGGGGGGGGGGGGGTAGGTGTAAGCTCCATCAACCAAAGCATGTGTGATGATAGTGTCCACATGCAGGACTGGTGAGGAGAGGCAATAATTTTGACAGTTGAGATTACTCCTGATGACGATAATATGATTATAATCCCACAGTAACAAAAAAAGAACAAAATTAAATTACAGATAATTATAGCCTTTGGCTTTGAATTTGTGTAAAACAACAAACATGTGCATATTTAATGAACCTTTAGGGCTTCAGGATGGGAATAGAAAATCAGTTTGTTGAAAAAAAAAGCTTTTTGTTATTAATGATCTCATTTTGTCTTTTAGGTTCTTTGTTTGATTGATGAAAGCAAAGCACTCGATTAACTCTCTCTCTCCCTCTCTCTCTCTCTCTCTCTCTCTCTCTCTCTCTCTCTCTCTCTCTCTCTCTCTTCTTCTCTCTCTCTCTCTCTGTATGTTTGTGTGTGTGTGAACACTGAATTTTCATCCTTATCTTACTTAGTCTTCGGTGGAACAACTTGCTACGGAAAGTGAAAAACCGAGATGAGCAGAGGAAGCTGGTTGCAAAATATTCAGTGGTACCCCAACGTTCTACTAGACTACTGGGTAGGTGAAGGTGAAATATGAGTTTTCCTTCTAGTCATATCATTCGGTATATTCAATTCCTTTGTTTTCAACGAAGAAACAGGTGGAATTTGTTAATTTTAACAAACTTTAAAACTTTAAAAAATATTGTTGTACATGAAATTGACTGCAAAAAGTTCAGCTTTGTCTATAAATCAATCATCAGTGGAACAGCATCACGAATTCAGCATCTTAAAAATATCGTTCATTTTGAAGTTATATAGAAACTTAGCGGAGGATGCAAAGAGCGTAGATAGACTCGCTTACAGCGGAAATAATGACAATGAAAATTAAAACCCTTAAAAGCTTCGGTCTTACAATTGTTATGAAAGTCGTGTCAGAAACTGAATCCGAAAAGAAAGAAAAAGTATGTACAGTGATACCAATCTAACGGTTTTTCTTTACATATCATAATGTAAAGCTAGATACAAACAGTACAGCTGTCGATAAAAGCATTCCAACAGTGATGATGCTTTTGTCCCCGTTCTAATTTTGTTTCTTCTTCTTAGCTCAGTCTTGTTTCCTTTCTCTGATTCTTTTCAGTCTCCCCTTAAGTCGCCGAGCATTCAGTACGATCCTGCACTTAAGAGCTGTTTTACCAACCTCATCCATTAGTTTGAGATGCAAGCTTTAAGCTGGGTCCCTGTAAATGATTAAATGAATCAGCGATTTGTAATAATGACAAAAGTAGTATGATACGGTAAGCCGTCCTTTAAAGATCAGATAAGTGCAGAAAACTGTAAAAACAATCCCCACCTAATCTTGTTGACCGGATAAATATGAAACGAAGTTCTCAAACCTGTGGAAAACGCTGTAACCATGTACAGAATGAACATGTTTGACCTTGATGCTTTACACGAAAGAAGCTCGGATAAGGTGATTTGTGAAGAAATTGAGCCTTATACAAGCAGAAAGGAAGAGGTGTTGACAATACACAAAGAAATGAGGAGAGAAAAAAGATAGGAAAAAAGCAATCCCCTTCACACGTAAAAGAACGATTACAACTAAGCTGATATCAGAGTCGTTTGTTTACTCAGTTGTCGTGAGAAATATTGACTAGCATTATCCCCAGATAATTTTTGTTATCCGTGAAATCAATATTGGTTATGAGCAGATTAGTCTTTGTCCCGGATATTCCACCTCGGTCAGATACTGACTCTGCTTTTTCTTTTTAACAAGTTTTTTTCGCAGAGAAACTGTACTACTTGCTTTTTTGATCCCTCGCAAAAAGATCTTTAGAGTTCGCAGAGAGCATTGTCAGCAAAACTTCTGAAACTTGATATTAATGGTTCAATACTAGCACTGTACTAAAGACAGTCTATTGCACTTTTAAAATGAGGGGAAATTTGTTCAAAGTGTTTTCAGAACTCCTCTGTATGCTTTAGAGTAAAAACTCTTTCCAAAATATTGTCTCCTGTGTACCTTGAAGATGGGTTTTCCTTGAAAAAGAAAGAAAATAATGTCGTCTTTAAAGTCGTAGCGTGAAACTTGAAAACTTTTGTATACACACTTATAAAACTCAGAACATGAAGTCTTTAAGTTTCATATTCAAAAGAGAAAATGTGTGAACATTCCCTACAAAACTCAGAATATGAAGTCATAAGTTTCATAATCTAAAAAGAAAAATTGTGAATATTCCCTACGAAAAAGACATATCCTGCAGAATTTGATCGCTGCTACATTGGGTCAAAACTTTGCTATTGTATAACTGTTAGTGTAAGGTTTGGTGACACATAATAGAGACACTGATCTTTTTTCTGGACAAAACCAGACAAATAAAAAAAAATCACTGAAGTTTACATGAATTATTAAACGTTTTGTGTGTTCAGCCTATTTTTGAACGTAGACTATGCATGCATTTTGAATTGTTTGATGCTAGTAGGAGTGATGTCTGGCATTTAATGATTTATTCTCTTCGCCAGAGAGAGAGAGAGAGAGAGAGAGAGAGAGAGAGAGAGAGAGAGAGAGAGAGAGAGAGAGAGAGAGAGAGAGAGAGAGAGAGAGAGAGAGAGAGAGAGAGAGAGAAGAGACAGAGAGACAGAGAGACAGAGAGACAGAGAGAGACAGAGAGAGAGAGAGAGGGGGGGGGGGAAGAGAAAGAGAGGGGAGAAGAGAGAAAGAGAGAAACACTGCATCGTAAACATTCCAAATTAATTTCACAGACAGGGCGCTAACATAAAACGAAATAATCATCAAAAAGCACATTTGTCTTGCAGATTTATTTGTTCAGGCTTCTTCCTAAAAACACACCTTCACAGCCGTTTCTAAACAAATGTGTGTCCAGTAACGGTGGGTCCCCAGGCTGTGAAATGAATCTCCTGCACTATAAAGCCTGTCTCACCTGTGAGGAGACTCATTAGGTGTGTGATAGTTTGTGCACACGTCTCATAAACTTCAATCCTGGCTAGAGTGATGCTAGTGTTCTTACTGCCTGTTTGTCTGTCTATCTGCCTGCCTGCCCCCATCTCCCCCCCCCTCTCTCTCTCTCTCTTGGGTTTTGGTCCATTCCTAGCTTTCTTTCCGTCACTCACTCTTTGTCTACGTGTGTGTGTGTGTGTGTGTGTGTGTGTGTGTGTGTGTGTGTGTGTGTGTGTGTGTGTGTGTGTGTGTGTGTGTGTGTGTGTGTGTGTGTGTGTGTGTGTGTGGCTACGCATAGGTACTACTATCAGTTGATTGTGTGGCCTGTTTTCTTTATAAGGCAGATCTGGAAATTGGAGATGGTTTTGCACAACCCTCTTCCACTATAGAAATAAGAACTGTTCATAAAGGCTTGACACTGGTCAGAGTCTGTTTTAGACTTTGTCATCATTTCATCCACGAAGGATGGTAGTCTTTTACGATGTTTTGTATAAGAACCTATTGTTTTGTACAACTGATTATTCTTGCACTGCGTAACATTGCATTGTATCTCAAACTTGCATGATGTATATTTCAATCAGCATTGTTTTAGTTTGCGTTTCCTGACTTTGATAAAAAGCTTTGAAATTTTGTTTTTGAATTGCAAAAAAAAAGAAAAGGAGGACATCAACCTATCGCAATCACAGCCTAAATATCATTTTCAAAATGTGCAATGAAACAAACAAAACAACGAGCAGAAATTTAAAAATAAAGAGACCAACAAACAAATAACAACCAAACAAAAAATTTCAGAAAAGTAAAACTACGGAGAGAAAAAAGAGCCCTTTTAGAAAACTTTCCAACCAGCCACAAAACGTCCCAAGTAAAGCGCTTTTTGATTGGTGTGTAGTCACGTGATAGCTCGACTGCACTGTCACATCAGAGCGATGCCTTCATGATGCACGTATGTTCACTGTGATACCAGTGTGGTTCTAATGCCCGAAATCAAAATTAATGGCTGGCATCATCCGCACAGATGAAAGGAACGTGCGTTTGACAGACAGGATCAAACTTGTAGAGCTGTGGTGTGTGTGTGTGTGTGTGTGTGTGTGTGTGTGTGTGTGTGTGTGTGTGTGTGTGTGTGTGTGTGTGTGTGTGTGTGTGTGTGTGTGATGTGAGTGCGTGCGTGCGTGCGTGCGTGCGCGCGCGCATCCGTGGTTGTGCTGTTGAAGTGGTCCCCAGTCATAAAGATGTTTGCTGACAGCGGCTCTTTCATCTATCGCCGACTCAGCACGTGCTGTCAGCTCTCATACCCCAGAAGGGAAGATGTATGGTGTACCGAAAGTGCCAGAAAAGCCTAGAACAGTAATAGCTTTGCTCGGTAAAACCGGTGACGACTCTCCGGAGAAAAGAATAAATCACAGACAGTGCTATGAACAGGACATGCCAAACCCCATCCCCTCATTAAAAAAAAATGTGTACCTGCCTTCTTTAGGGTCAGGGAAGGTAAAGCAGTGAGGGAGAGGAGATGGGCGCCGCCCTCAATATGCTGGCCCTTAGAGAAGCTGAGGTCTCTGATGTCTCGCTCCCCTAAGACTGCCTAGGTTATAGGACACCTTTACCTGTTACCTTTACCTAAATACTTGCTAGAATGGGGCTTCTTTTTTGAAGACCTTTTCATGTCCAACTCTCCTTGCTACAGTTTCTGTCTCTTTTTTGTCTCAAGATGTGTTAACCATCGTATGGAATTTTCCATTTGCATGTACGGAACTGAGACTAAAAGAACCCATAATAGCATGTCCGTGTGTCAATGCTCAAAACGTCCACGTTCAGGATGAAAATTACTCTTTTCTACCACGTCAGATATTTGCATGATGACACCACAACCAAATATTATCTCTTGAGGAAGTAGTCGGTAATATTGACCATGAAGATTTGATACTCTCTCTCTCTCTGTCACAGACAGACACACACACACATACACGGATACACACACACACACACACACACACACACACACACACACACACACACACACACACACACACACACAGAGACTTGTGACATGTAACGTTGACAGTGAGAACGGCTGGTTTTACTGCACACCCTCAGCCAATATGGTACTTGGCACGAGAACAATTATTTTTTAAAAAACCATACTTTTTTCATGACAACTGATTTTGACATCAACAGTCTTCCATACAACTGGGATATCAGTAAACAGGAAGGAAAGATGGGGGAGGGGGGGGGGACAAACAGGGGGAGAGGGGAGAAGGAAGATGCAGCATTTAGTGCCGCTATGCGCCATGTGCAGTCTGCCTGATGATGTTGCCAGTGTAAACAGGGCTTTCCTTCCAACAGACTTCAAAAGATGAAATAATAGTTATGTGTGTGTGATCCCCCCCCGCTCTGTCTGTCTGTGGCTGTATTGCTCTGCTAGAGAGAGAGAGAGAGAGAGAGAACTCGAACTCGAACTCGAAAGGTTTATTCATGAAAAAAGGCCATTGGCCCATACATGAAGGGGGTTGCCGAATAACGATAACGATAATTGCTTTAAGCTGACACACGACGCTACTCCAAGCCATGGAAACCACAGCATTGATTAGTAATGTACATCGAGACACAAACTCTTTACTGTCCAGATATGTTACGGCATTCCGAGCCTTTCTTTCGTCCAGTCTTTGTCACAAACACACCCTTAGGTCTAGGCTAGGCCTAGCCAAGAGACTGCTGTAATAGGTCTCTAAGTGTCGCTAAGTCCCTTGAAGCACACGATAGGGTCTCCGTGTGTAGTGTGTTCTGGATACGCTTCCCATTCCGCAAACTGGCGAGTTTGACACGTTCCTCTTTTAGCATGTTTTTCTCTTGCTGTTTGACAAACCAGTACACACATACTGGCTCAGTGTCTGGTTGGCATGTGCACTGGATCACAATGTCGTCTGACTCACACGTCACAATATCTTCACCGTCTGAATGATGTAGCACGGATTTTCTAAAGTGTGTATTTCTTTGTCTGTCTCTTAGCCTTCTCTGTACGGATCTATCAGTTAGAGTAGCCACATACTGTTTGACATTTCTTGTGTCGAATGCACCAACAATATTATCATTGTTCACCTCAGGCTGCAAAACACACATATCAGCACAGTCACTACAATCAGACATACAAGGAGGTTCTAAATCAACCGATGATGGCAACTTAACTGATGTTTTTGTGTTGATGTCCTGTGTGTGTGTTGTTGGTAGGTCTATTCCATGTGTATCTACACATGCTGTATTCCCCTGTTCTACTCCACTGTCAGGCAGACTCGAGGCACTGAGGACACAGTCACTTTCACATACAACACTTGCCTGCTTCTCTTTATGCTTTCGAGACCGTTCAACATCTCGTTGTCTTTGAGAAAACGATTTTTTCCTGTAGTACTGTGCTTGTGTGCTGCGATTCACTGTTGGATCCGCCATGTTGGTTGACACTGTTGTGTCCACTGGTTTCAGTCGCAAGACAAAAACCACGCTGTCCCCTTCTCCTGCCACTTTCCAGCTGGAAACTGCATTGTCGGTCAGCAGGGCGCCTAAGGTCCTCTCCACAGCCGCTGGAAGTCCAGTAACTGGCATTTTTGAATGAATTTCTAGTTTTACTGCTGCTCACAGAAAATGTACGCCCTGTCCGCTTCACTTCTCGTGACCGCCCCCCCGAGAGAGAGAGAGAGAGAGAGAGAGAGAGAGAGAGAGAGAGAGAGAGAGAGAGAGAGAGAGAGAGAGAGAGAGAGCACAGACACAAACACACACAACACACACACACCCCTACACACACACGCACACACACACACACACACACACACACACACACACACACACACACACACACACACACACACACACCCTTTCAGGTCAATCAGGTGTGATACGGACAGGGTTTGTCGTTTAACAGGACACGCTGTCGCTTCACCCACAGTCACCTACCCTATTGCATGAAAAGGAAAAGTCTTGATTCCATCTCCATTTCAATATGTCAGGGCCACTACTATCATTGTTTACGCCTTGTTTGAAAAGGGGTAGGGGAAACGAGGAAACAAAGAGAAGAGGGGGTGATGTATCAATAAAAAAAAATTAGTGATCGTGAGAATGGAAGTTCGACAATGATTTGCATTCTCATTGTTGTCACCTCCCCTTCTCTGCGTAACGTTACACACCTATGCACATGCATGCATCACTCACGCAGAGGAGAGAGAGAGAGAGAGAGAGAGAGAGAGAGAGAGAGAGAGAGAGAGAGAGAGAGAGAGACAGACAGACAGACAGACAGACAGACAGACAGACAGACAGACAGACAGACAGAGACAGACAGAGACATACAGACAGACAGACAGACAGACAGACAGACAGCGATTAGTTCTTATTCATCCATTCTTTTATTTCGAGAATAATGGAATAATCACTCATGTTCTTTTCTTTTTTACATTCAGCTCCCATGTGCAATCGGTCTTGTAAATTGTCATCCGTTTTCACCGGCACAGATGGCCTACTCTTCCAAAAAGCGGGACAGTTTTTAACGGGTGCGCAAGATGTCATGCGTG
The DNA here is from genome assembly GCA_030674155.1 of Stramonita haemastoma. Taxonomy (NCBI): domain Eukaryota; kingdom Metazoa; phylum Mollusca; class Gastropoda; order Neogastropoda; family Muricidae; genus Stramonita; species Stramonita haemastoma. The sequence goes on from CM060334.1 coordinate 2,991,412, forward strand.
CTATCAACATGGAACCACAATTTTATACTCTCATTCGACAGACTTGGAGGAGACAGAGGCAAACAAACAAAGACATGGAGACAGACAGATACAGACAGGAAGACAAAGATTCCATCTGACTGGATAACGGTTGAAAGGAAACGGCCCCACGAAAACAAGAAAACACGCTGCTAAAAATAGTCAACTAATAGCATCCTGAAAAAACAAAACAATTCTCTGTGAGCAGGAATCCAAACATCACCAGCGAATTAGTTTTTATTGCCTAATCTTCGGTGACATTCCAGTGCTTCTGCACCCACACTAATCATCTCTACCATCTCATTAAACAC
>CM060334.1:3004240-3006740 GCA_030674155.1 Stramonita haemastoma
CAGACAAGTCGAGAAGAGTGAGGAGGGAGATTTTCCCTGAGTCAGAAGCATGTAGAAGCGAGTTTAAGGTGTGCACTAGGGTGGTTTCGGTGCTGTGGTTGATGCGGTAGGCAGACTGGAACGGGGGGAGGAGACTATTGGAATGGAGATGGCTGTTGAGTTGTTTCAGAACAACTTTTTCAAGGACTTTGGAGATAAAAGGCAGATTGGAAACAGGTCTATATTTCTTCAGAGTGTTAGGGTCGAGGTCGTGCTTTTTGAGTAGGGGTGTAACTATTGCAGTTTTGAGAGCTGGTGGAAAAATCCCTGAAAGAAGAGATGAGTTTACAATTTTTGTGATGGTGGGTATAAGCTGTGGAAGGCACTGAGTGAAAAGAGAAGCAGGTATTGGATCAAGATCGCATGATTTTATCGTCATTTCTTTCAAGATTGTCATGATTCCACTCTCGCTTGCTGGATGAAGGGAAAGGAGAGGAGTGCCAGCGAATTGGGGATCAGGAGGGGCAGGTTGGAAAGAAGTCTGATCCAGTCTGGATCGAATATTGCGGACTTTATCAGGGAAGAAGGAAGAAAAAATAGCAGGGAGTTCAGAATGGCTGTAGGCGGTAGGCAGAGGACTTGCCTTATCAGATCCAAGAAGAGTTGAGGTGAGGGAAAAAAGAGATTTCATTGATGTAGCATTGAGAACTTGAGCAGAATAGAAATTTGTCTTTGCTGAATGGATTAAGGATTTGACTTTGTTGGTTTGTTCTCGTAAAAGCTGTCTGTTAATTTCAGTTTTTATTTTGCGCCACTGCCGCTCTAGCTGTCGGCGTTTGCGCTTTGCAACCAAAATTTCGTGAGTGTACCATGGGGCACAGGGTCTATCGCGCAGGAAGAGGTCCGAAGAAGGTGCATGCTCATCGAGCAGTTGACTGAGAACATTACTGTAGTGTGTAGAAGGGTCAGTGTTATCAGGAGCTTGTGATAGGCGTTCAGCAGCTTGGGAAGAAAAGATTTGAATATTGATGGCCTTGAGGTTGCGACGGGTAACGTGCTTTTTCTTTCTGATAGGCTTTGCGATGTTGAGAAAGAAAAGGATAGCAGAATGATCAGAAAGCAGTTCATTAGTGACAGATACGGATGTGATGAGATTTAGTGAGGCATCAGTGATGAGCCAGTCTAAGATGTGGCCTGATCAATGTGTAGGTTCATTTACTAGCTGGGAAAGAGAGTGGTTAGATAAGGAAAGAGAAAGACGTTTGACATCGGGAGAAGACTGGTTGTCGAAGTGGAAATTGAAGTCACCGAGAATGATAAGTTTCTTAGGAGACAAGCTGTAGTGATCAAGGAGGGACTGAAACTCTTGGTGGAAAACTGAAGATGTTAGATTGTTTTTACGGCTAGGAGGCGGACGGTACAGACAGCAGAAAGTAATAGAATGGCCTGGTAAGTTGAGGTTGAGTTCAGAGACTTCAAAAGATTCAGGTGAGAAAGGGAGAGAGTTGCAGGAAAAAAGAGCTGGGTGCAGTGTGTCTTTGTAGATGACAGCAATGCCACCTCCGCGGGAGAGTCGGGGGAAAGAAAGAGTCGTGTAGCCAGGTGGTGTCAGCTGTTCAATTATTGGTTCATGACCTTGATGGTTTAGCCAGGTTTCTGTGAGGAAAGCAAGATCGATGTTGTGTTCAGATATGAAATCAGAAAGAAAGTCGGCTTTACCCTCTGGGCAGACGGATTGTGCATTAAGTAGACATAAATGAAGAAGGTTAGATGGAGGTAAAGAGGTTGAAGATGGAGGTGGTGAGTGAGGGGGACTATCAGAGGAAGAGGACGGGGATGGAGGAAGAGATGTGTGCAGTGGAAGAGCAGACCAGAGTTTGGATGGTGTGTCAGGTGTGGAAGATGGTGGAGGAATTGAATCAGTTAGTGAATTTGTTGTCTTATGCATATTTTGATTTACATTATGATCAGAACAAACATTGTCAGAGTGACATATAAACAAGGAAGCAGCTGAAGGACGAAGAAGCGAAGGGGTGTTGTCTCTGGATAGGGTGGTTGTGGCAGTGACGTCAGAAGTGGTGGAGGAGGCAGATGAAGGGGAAGGACGCAGCAGGCGATGACGTTTGCCTGCCCGTGTTCCTCGTCTGGTTTTGCGGCGGTTGATACCCAAGCTAGAAATGTGCTGTATAAGTTCATTTTGTATGGGGTAATGAGCACGTGAAAAAGTCTTTAAGTCTTGAGCAGTTTGTGTCATGACAGTGAAGTGGCAGACGCTGGGTGGTGGTGGTGGGGGTATTTTGAGATCGTGTATATTTCGTGGAAAAATTCAGGCTGCAGCAGGGTTACAGTGCACTGGGTCACAAAGACCAGCAATGTCAGGTGAAAACAAATCATGAAATTAGTTGAGTTTCGAAAAAATGTATCAAAATATCAAAATAATAAATTGAAATATTTCAGAAAGCAAATAATATACAAGAAAATCAGTCTGACCATCGAACACCTGCTGAAGAGACGAATGTAG
>CM060334.1:3014240-3030624 GCA_030674155.1 Stramonita haemastoma
GGGGGGGGGGGGGGGGGGGGGGGGGGAGGAGGAGGAGAGAGAGAGGGAGGGAGGGCGGGAGAGACAGAGACAGAGACAGACAGACAGGAGGAGAGAGAGTGAGAGAGAGAGGGAGGGGGGAAGGGCGGGAGAGACAGAGACAGACAGACAGACAGACAGCAGAAGGGGACGAGGAGAGAGAGTAGTGAGAGTAGAGGAGACAGAGCCAAGAGAAATAGAGATAGAGAGAAACAGGCAGATAGAAACACAAAGAAACAGAGGTAGTAAGACGAGACAGTGTAGGTAGGGTGTGGTAGCTATAGTTGTAGGGCAGGGTAAGGTAGTATGGTTGGAGGTAGATAGTAGGGTACGGTTAGTGTAGGAGGGTAGGTAAGATAAGGTAGTGAGTGTAGGTAAGGTGAGTGATGTACAGTGGATTGAAGTAGAGTGTGTACATAACTGTGTACTTACCCCACCCCCTCCCCCGGGAAAAAATCCTAACAAACAACCAAAAAAAGAAAGAAGTGCCCACTCGTTTTAAGCACATTTCATTTCCTGCACACCCCGAAAAAGCTTTATTAGTACCAGAAGTAGTCCTGAGGCTCTCAGGAAATGACGCTAACACAGACCAACTCCAATCATCACGTGCATTACACGTTTCCATTTTCCATTTCCTCTCCTTTCCTCTCCTTTCAGTTCATAAAACAACCCTCTCCACACTGTTCCACTCTCTCTGCTTGATACCAGTCAACGCTTTTGTTGACGTCAACAAACTTATTTTGTTATATCTTTCAAAACTAATGCTCAACTGTCCTTTTGTCAGTATATATTAAAACACACACACACACACACACACACACACACACACACACACACACACACACACACACACACACACTAGTTCTTATAAGATGAACGGTTCGCAGCAAAAAAAAAAAAAACATATGCCGCCAACGCATTCTTCCTCGATGAGAAAAGAAGTCTTTAAAAAAAAAGTAGAAAATAACGAATTGAAAATGATTTGAAAATGCAGAGAAGACAGACATGGGCAGAGTCAGTCAGAGAGGCAAAATAAAGGTGAGCTGTCTACCTTTTTTATTTCAGTTTTCATAGCATAGCCAGAGCTGCAGCAGCACGAAGAAGAAGAAGAAGAAGAAGAAGAAGAAGAGAGAAGAAGAGAGAAGAGAAGAAGAAGAGAAGAAGAAGAAGAAGGAAGAAGAAGAGGAGGAGGAGGAGGAGGAGAGGAGAGGAGGCTCGAGGAGGAGGAGGAGGAGGAGGAAGAGAAGGGGAGGAGGAGGAGGAGGAGGAGGAGGAGAGGAAGAGAGGAGGAGAGGAGGGGAGGAGAGGAGGAGGAGGAGGAGGAGGAGGGAAGAAGAAGAAGAGAAGAAGAAAAAGAAGAAGAAGAATGAAGAAAAAGAAAAAAATATAAGAAGAAGAAGAAGAAGAATGCATGTAAATTATTTTAAATCTTAAATTCTCTCTCTCTTCTCATTCTCTGTCTGTCTGTCTGTCTGTCTGTCTGTCTGTCTGTCTGTCTCTCTCTCTTCTCTCTCCCTCTTCCGCTATTATTACTATAATTTCAAAATCTCAGCAGGGACGAACTACCCTTCACAAAAAAACAAAAGAATAAGGTAAAAACAAAGAGGGAAAGACAGGAAGTGAGTGTTAAATTCAGATTCAGAATTTCAACGGGCCAGCAGCCAGGCCAGAGAGTATCATTGTTACGGGAGGGGGAAAAGGACGGCAGAGTCCCAGGGAGAGAGAGACGCACTGTGTCACACCACCGGCATCTACAAGGCCTGGGCAAAAATAGAGTCTTTGATGTCCCTGGAGATGCCCGCCACCGGAGATTGTTGCATTATGAGATTATGGATATTGTTGCATTGTGAGAGTATGGATATTGTTGCATTGTGAGAGTATGGATATTGTTGCATTGTGAGAGTATGGATATGTCATAGGATATGCTTTTTTTTTTAAAGCTTCGGTCTTTTATTGCGATTTTTTTTCACTTTCGATTTTATCCTCTTTTTTGTACAGTTCGTTTTTATTTTTTTCCTTTTCGTTTTTGTGTTCTTGTGCTTAATTTTTAAGAGTTTTTTTTCAGCCACTTATAGAGAAGGAGGGAGGGAGATAGAGAGAGAGGAGAGAGGAGAGGGGAGAGAACAGAAGAGAGGAGAGAGGAGGAGGAAAGAGAGGAAGCACGACGAAGCAGACAGAGACAGAGAAGAAGAGAGAAGAAGAAGAAGAGAGAGAGGAAGAGAGAGAGATGAGACAGACAAGACAGAGAGAAGAGAGAAGACGAGGAAGAGAAGAAAGACAGAGCAGAAGAACAGACAGAAGCAGAGAGACAGGAACACAGAAGAAGAAGAAAACGAAGAAGAGAAGACAGACAGGAGAAGAACAAAGAACAAGAAAGAGAGAGACAGAAAGAAAAACAACTGTGTCACACTGATTGGTCCAACAGTGGCGAAGCAAAAATAGAGTCCATGATATCCCTGGAGACGACGGTGTTATGAGATGGATGCATTGTGAGGTTTGTGGCTGAATTATGCATATATTCCTGTGGCTTTTTTGGTATCGGCCTTTTCCCTTGGTGTTTGGAACCCGTTTGTGGTGTTGTTGTTGATGTTATTTATTTTATCATTATTATTACTATTATTAGTATGTCTTTCATTTCCTGTTGGGTTTTCCCATTGCGCTTCTGTTGCTAGCTCTTCTTAGGGGGTGGGGTTGGTTTGCTCGTTTGGTTCGTTAGCAACCAGACACACTAGAGACAGACAAAGACACAGAAAGACAGAGAGAGAGACAGAGACAGAGACAGGACAGAGAGAGATTTATTTGATCTGATTATTCTTTATATCGAGGATAATGGAATAAGCACTCTTGTGCTTTTTTACAGAGAGACAGAGAGCAGAGAGAGGAGAGAGGATTGGCCCGATGTCTTAGGAAACATACCTTCAGTCTAATGAGTGGGTGTGTTGTGGGGGGGGGGGGGATAGGAGGAGGAGGATGGAGAGAGGAGGATGGAAATTGTGCTGCACCTGTTTCAGAGTTGATCCTGTGCGTTGCTGCATTTGGCACCTGCGGGGATTCTCTCTCTCTCTCTCTCTCTCTCTCTTCTCTCTCTCTCTCTCTCTCTCTCTCTCTCTCTCTCTCTCTCTCTCTCTCTCTCTCTCTCTCTCTCATTTACTCTCAATAAACATTCGAGTTCGAAAAAAAAAAGTTCGAGTTCGAGTTCTCTTCTCTCTCTCTCTCTCCCTCTCTCTCTTCTCTTCTCTCTCTCTCTCTCTCTCTCTCTCTGTGACAGTCAGACAACACAGCACGGCATGCATGAACACTTCTTTTCTACACATACAAAACACACACCAACATTGAGAGAGAAGAGAGAGAGAGAGAGAGGAGAAGAGAGAAGAGAGAGAGGAGAGAGAGAGAGAGAGAAGAGGAGAGAGAGAGAGAGAGAGGAGAGAGAGAGAAGAGAGCAGTCTCGCTTTTCAGAATAGTGGTTCTCTGTCTCTATCTCTCTTTCTGTGTGTGTCTTTCTCTACCTATACCTAATCTACCTACCCTACCTACCTATCCCATCTCCTGCCCTGCCTCCTGTCTGCCTGTTCAGCTTGTCTGTCTGCCTATATATCTACCTATCTGAAACCTCTCTAAAAAGCAAGTTACTTTGCTTTCTCTCTCTCTCAATCTGCAACTTTTTTTTTTTTTTTTAAAAATGGCTGTAAAAGCCATGATGACAAAGCAAGAAAAAAACACAACAGAAAGAAAAACCTACACAAGAAAAAAAAGGGGAAACAGAAAACAGAAAAAAAAAACACAATAGAAGAAGAAAATCCTGAAAGCAGATTATTGACATAGCGCACAACCTCAAACCGCATCCATCCTTTAACACGTTTGTCTCCAGGGATATCAAGGCTCTATTTCTGCCCAGCCAGAGTGACAGCAGTCAGTGTGACACCGCGTGTCCCTCTCCCTCCCTGTCTTGGGGACAGGGTCCATTTTCCTCCGAACAATGACCGTCTCTCTGGTCTGAATGCCTCCCCATTGAAATTCTCAATCCCCTTTCAATGCCAACTTTCCTGACCTTCTTTCTTTTCTTTTTTTTTAAGTGGAGGTTATTTTCATCTCCTACAGAGATAGGTGTGTGTGTGTGTGTGGTGTGTGTGTGTGTGTGTGTGTGTGTGTGTGTGTGTGTGTGTGTGTGTGTGTCTGTATGTGTGTGTGTGTGTCTGTCTGTGTGTGTGTGTGTGTGTGTGTGTGTGAGGAGGATGAGTGAGAGTAGAGAGAGAAGATGATGAGAGAGAGAGATGAGTGAGAGAGAGAGAGAGAGAGGAGAGAGAGAGAGAGAGAGAAGGACAGACAGACAGACAGACAGACAGACAGACAGACAGACAGACAGACAAAGGCAGAGACAGACAGACAAAGACAGAGACAGACAGAGAGAAAGAGCGAGACAAGAGAGAGAGAGAGAGAGAGAGAGAGAGAGAGAGAGAGAGAGAGAGAGAGAGAGAGAGAGAGAGAGAGAGAAGACAGAAGACAGACAGACAGACAGACAGACAGACAGACAGACAGAGGCAGACAGATAGACAGACAGACAGATACAGACAGACTGCCAGGCAGACAGACAGACAAAGAAAAAAAAAGGGTGGCACGATCTCTTAGAAAGCACGTATTTCCGCCGGATGAAAAAAACAACAGCCAACAACCCCGCCCTGTGCTGCACCTGTGAGTGTTGGTCCCCTACGTGGCCAGCATTACACTCCTGTTACCGCTCTGTCGCACACTATCATAGTGACAGGGGGAAGATGGGCATGCACATCCCCTCTTTACCCTACAAATCTTGGAGTATACAGTGGGAAGGCTGGACCGTTTTACTTTAGTGCCTTTTTCATAGTATTTACGTACAGTGTAATTACCGTACTACGTTTCGTAGCAGAATAATGTATAAAAATAATGTATGATACAAAGTTAAACGGTACAACACTATACTTTGCAATATATGATAGATAAATCACGACACAATACAAGAAAATACGATGAATCATTGTGCAGTGCAGTGCAGTGCAATGTGATACTGTGCCATATGACAGGACAGAATTGGAATTAATGCGATACAAGACAATGCACTGCACAACACTACACTACACTGCACTACACAACACTGCACTACACTGCACTACACAACACTACACTGCACTGCACAACACTACACTACACTGCACTACACAACACTGCACCACAAAACACAAGACTACACCACACTGCACTCCACTACACTACACCATACTGCACAACACTGCACTGCAATGCACTATACAACATTACACAACACTTCACTACACTATACTATTACACTACACACACTACACTACACTACACTACACTACACCACTACACTACACTATTTTGCACTGCACTGCAATGCACCACACCACACTAAACTATACTACACAACACTACACTACGATACGGTACGCTACACTACACTACACAACACTACACTACACTACGGTACGCTACACTATACTGCACTGCACTGTAATGCACGACACAATACGACACGACACAAAACGACACGACACGACACGACACGACGCTACACTACACTATGCTACCCTACTCTACACTACACTACACTACAGTACGCTACGCCACACCACACCACACACCACAACATACCACACTTCATCACTCCTCACCTCACCACAACACATCACATCACATCACTAAACAATACAGTGCTCTCAACATTACCGTATTGACATTTCCGACAGTTTCAACACAAGAAAGCAAGTCTCATATACCTCGGTACTATGACCATCTGCCGCAGCACGATAGAAATCAGGGCTTTTTTTGTCAAGACCAACACAATAACTCCACATGGCCTGGTCACATAACACAATAGCAGCTGGTGTATCAGATCCTCGCTAATATGATCAACATCACATCATTCCTCCTGTGCTCTTTATTTCGCTCTTGGCTTTGTGGCTGCCTCTCTTCATTCCGCTACAGGGAAGGGATCTTGGGTCTTTAATAGTCAAACCATGCTGATGTACTTCTAGCTTTCTTAAGTACAGGTAGGTAAAGGTAAAAGTACCTTACCTTTGTCTTTTAGATCAAACATGCTGATGTACTTCTAGCTTTCTTAAGTACAGTGAGTAAAGGTAAATAGTACCTTACCTTTGCTCTTTTAAGTCAAACCATGCTGAGTACTTTAGCTTTCTTAAGACAGGTAGGTAAGGTAAAAGTACCTTACCTTTGTCTTTTAGAGTCAAACCATGCTGATGTACTTCTAGCTTTCTTAAGTACAGGTAGGTAAAGGTAAAAGTACCTTACCTTTGTCTTTTTAGAGTCAAACCATGCTGATGTACTTCTAGCTTTCTTAAGTACAGGTAGGTAAAGGTAAAAGTACCTTACCTTTGTCTTTTAGTAGTCAAACCATGTTCATGTACTTTTAGCTTTCTAAGTACAGGTAGGTAATGGTAAAGGTATCTTACCTTTTTCTTTTTTTTAGTCAAACCATGTTGATATACTTTTAGCTTTCCTAAGTATAGGGAGGTAACGGTAAAGGTATCTTACCTTACCTTTTTTTTCAGTCAAACCATGTTGATGTACTCTTAGCTTTCCTAAGTATAGGTGGGTAAGGTAAAGGTACCTTACTTTACCAATGTACTTTTAGCTTTCCCACGTATGTTTTGCCAAAAACAACAACACCTGGTGCTCTGCATATGCTTCTGTTTTCACCGTTCTCTATAAAAGTCACGATCCACTTATTGTACTTTTTGTGTATCTGTGGTGGTGAGAGAAGAGAGAGAAGAGAGAGAGAGAGAGAGAGAGAGAGAGAGAGAGAGAGAGAGAGAGACAGAGACAGAGAGAGAGAGAGAGAGAAGAGAAGACAGAAGACAGACAGACAGACAGACAGACAGACAGAAAAGGGGAGAGAGAGAAACGGAAAGAGAGAGAGAGAGAAAGAGGAGAGAGAGAGAGAGAGAGAGAGAGAGAGAGAGAGAGAGAGAGAGAGAGAGAGAGAGAGAGAGACAGAGACAGACAGAGACAGAAGACAGACAGACAGAGACAAAGACAGAAGATAGAGAGACAGAGAGGACAGAGACAGAGAGACAGAAAGACGAGGACACAGAGACAAAGAGAAAATAAGACACAGACAGACAGACAGACAGACAGACGATAGGCTAGAGTCATAAAATGACAGTGGAAACATGGACACAGACGGAGACACAGAGACAGAAACACAAATAATTATAGAAGAACGAGGTGGAAAGAAAGCAAAAGAGACGGAGCGAAAATAGCCAATTTACAGACACTGAGACCAGACAAGACAAGACAAGACAAGACAAGACAAGACAAGACAAGACAAGACGAGACAAGACAAGACAAACGAGACAAGACGAGACAAGACAAGACGAGAAAAAGACGAGACAAGACGAGAACGAGACAAGACGAGACAAGACAAGACAAGACGAGACAAGACAAGACAAGACAAAGACAGACTGACCAGCAAACAGAACTACACGACAAAGCACAGTCAGAAGGGAGATGGAAGGAGAGAGGCACGGACAGTAGGTGTCCTTCTCTGAGGAAAAACATGAGAGAGAGAGAGAGAGAGAGAGAGAGAGAGAGAGAGAGAGAGAGAAGAGAGGGAGAGAGAGAAGAGAGAGAGGGGGGGGGGGGGGGGGTCCTTACACCAGAAGCCTCTTTAAGCAAGCGTTCTGGCCTGCAAGTTTGGACATTAAACGGGTGGTCCTTATACCTAAGGCAGACCACGCACATCTAGTTCATGATTTCCAGATCCCCCCTTTTATTCCTGCAGTCTGTCTGTCTGTCTGTCTGTCTGTCTGTCTGTCTGTCGTCTGTCTCTCTCTCTGTCTCTCTGTCTGTCTGTCTGTCTGTCTGTCTCTCTCTCTCTCACACACACAGTGACACACACACACACACAACACACACACACCCCACACCCCACACACACACACACACACACACAACACGCATGTACACACCACGCACGCACACACACAAACACACTTACACACACAGAATATATTAATTTTCATATGAATGTTTTGTGAGCTTGTAGGTTTCATCGATGATAATTTGTTGACAGAAGTGTTTTGTGGGTGTTTTGAAACATTTCGTTGATTGGTTTGTCTTGATGACGATGCAATTTGATGACGCGCTCTCTCTCTGTCTCTCTGTCTCTCTCTCTGTCTCTCTCTCTGTCTCTCTCTCTGTCCCTCTCTTCTGCTCTCTCTCTCTCTCTCTCTCTCTCTCTCTCTCTCTCTCTCTCTCTCTCTCTCTGTCTCTCTTTCTGGTCCTGATTATTTTTGGCTACTTTTTCATCTTCATTATAATATATATTATTTTTTAATGTATAGAGTTTGATTTAAAACTGTTTGTATTTATAAACTTATATTTGTTTTGCTCCTACTTGATTTTTAGAAATATTTTTTATATAATCTTGCTCTTTTGTTTGTTGTTTGCCTTTTGGGGTTTTCTTTTCCTTGTAAAGGATTGGCTACATTATGAGTTTATAGATAATTGATGATAATTATTTTTTTACAAAAAGTGAGAGTGTTTTGAAAATATTGACTAGATTGTTTTGATGTAATTTGAAGAGCTCTCTCTCTCTCTCTCTCTCTCTCTCTCTCTCTCTCTCTTGACTCTGTCTGTTGTCTGTCTGTCTGTCTGCTGTCTGTCTGTTGTCTGTCTGTCTGTCTGTCTGTCTCTCTCTCTCTCTCTCTCTCTTCTTCTCTCTCCTCTCTCTCTCCTCTCCCCTCTCTCCTCTCTCTCTCTCTCTCTCGGGGTTTTTTCCTTTTCCTTGTTAGATTTTGGTCAAATTGTGAGTTTTTAGGTTTCATTGATGATAGTTTTTTTATGGAAGTGTGAGTTTTTTTTAAAAATATTTTTTTGTTGACTGGTTTGTTTTGATGACGATATAATTTGGCGATGCTCCTCTCTCTCTCTCTCTCCTCTCTCTCTCTCTCTCTCTCTCTCTCTCCCTCTCTCTCTCTCTCTCTCTCTCTCTTTTGTTTCCTTTCCCTCTCCTTTCCCCTCCAACTTCCACCTTCAGATATTCTATCCTAGACTTATTATGGAGAGGAGTTTTTGGTTGTTAGGTTGGATTCAAACTATATTCTTACCTTTGAATTTTTGAAATGTGTTTTCATATAGTCTTTTGTGTTTAAAGGATTTTATGTTGTTGTTTTTTAATCTGTTTTTTTTCCCCTTTTATGCCTACTTTGCTTGTTTTTCCGCTTACACACACACACCCCGCACGCAACCACACACACACACACACACACACCACACACACACAAAACACCCCACACACACACACACACACACACACACAACACACACAACACGCACACACGCACACACACACACACTCACACACTCACGCATTATATATTTGTAATGCCTTCTGTTTCATGGTCCTGATATTTGCTATTTTTAAAAATGTTTTTTGCTATGTTATTTTTTTGTTAAATAATTATCAGTGTATCCAGTTGGGATGACGCGTTTTGTTGAATGTATTCTGGTTTTCGTTTTTTAAAATATTGTTTGAACTGCTGCTGGTGGTGATGCTGGTATGTAGGGGTAGGGAGGGGGTTTCTTAGCTTTATTCCCTGATCAGGGCAAGGGCCGGATGAAAAAAGTATTAATGCTTACTTACTCCCGTTACCCTTGAAGAATAAAGATTATTCATTCATTCATTCATTCATTCATTCTCTCTCTCTCCTCTCTCTCTCTCTTCTCTCTCTCTCTCTCTCTCTCTCTCTCTCTCTCTCTCTCTCTCTCTCTCTCTCTCTCTCTCGTTAATCCTTGTATAGACCCAAGATTTGGAGGTACTTCATGGCCAGGAAGCTCTCTAGGTCCAAATGACCTCACCACTACGCTGCAAAGCCAGCTAGACAGAGAGAGAGAGAGATGTTGAACCAAGAGATAGGAAGATGGACATGAAGACGGAGAGAGAGAGAGAGAGAGAGGAGAAGAGAGGAGAGAGAGAGAGAGAGAGAGAGAGAGAGAGAGAAGGAGAGAGAGAGAGAGAGAGAGAGAGATGAGAAGAGACAGAAAACAGACAGACAGACAGAAGCGACAGACAGACAGACCGACAGAAGAGGGGGGAGTGAGTGATAGTGAGTGAGTGAGTGAGTGACAGACAGGAACAGACGACAGACAGACAGACAGACAGACAGACAGCAACAAACACCACACACCACCACCACCAACCCGAAGGTCGGGGGCAGAGAGGAAAAAAAAAAACAAAACAACCTTTTTAAAAACAAAAACGGGAGACAAACAGAAACTGGATGTGGTAGCGCGACCAACAAACAAACCTCGCCACACACCGACTTTCGAAATTCACAGTCGAAAAATCCTACTAATTCATAGGCACAGAAAAAAGCAGACAGAAAAAAACCACGAGAAAAAATAATTATGGGAGAACAGCTGTAGTTGACAGCTTAGTTATGTTTAATCGGTGTCAAAATAGACCTATTTTGTTTTACTGTCGTTGGTTGTGCTGTTGTTGTGTGATGAGCTGTTGTTAATTGTTATTGTTATTGTGTGGCGGGGATTGGTGGTGGTGGGGGTTTGCTTTTGGTGTTGTAGTTGTAATTTACTTTTTGGGGTTTGATTATGGTTTTTTGTTTTGTGCTGCTGGGTGGTTAATGTTGTTCTTGTTTTGAGCGTGAGGCGGTGTTTGTTGAAATTATTTTATGGTTCTTTTTGTTTAAGTTGTAGTAATGGTGGTGTGGTGGTGTTGTGGTAGTTGCGATTAAGTTTTTGAGGAGTTTGTTGCTGGGCTGTTGTTGTCATATTGTTGCCGTTTGAAACTTCTTTCAAATTGATCTTTAATTTGAAAGACCTCCACCCGTCCTTTGAATCTTTAGCACATTTTTGTAATTTCTTCAACAACAGAAGCTTACATTTGGAAATGAAAAAGTACTGTTCAGCCTATAGACCATAAACATTTATATCACCAAAAGAATGCAAATGACTAATTTAACAAACAGAGACAGAGAGAGAAAGAGAAAGAGAGAGAGCAATGAATGAATAATCTTTATTTTTCAAGGGAAGAGTAAGTAATTACATACTTTTTTTAAATCCGGCCCTTGCCTAATCAGGAAAAAAGCTAAGAAACCCCCTACCCCACATACCAGCATCACAACCCAGAAAGCAGTTTAACAATATTTTTAAAAGAAAGAAAACAGAATACATTCACAACAAGCGTCGATCACAAACTGGATACATGATAATATAAACAAAAAAAGAAATAAAAAAAATATTAAAAAAATTAGACAAATATTTTAGGAACCGTTGAAAATAGAAGGTTACTTCGTTAGTCTATTAATGCTTTTGTTGTAGATAGGGGAGTGGTTGTGTGATGTTTTTGTGTTGGTGTGTTTTATGTTGTGTTGTGTGGTTGTGTTTGTGTGTGTGGTGTGGTGTGTTGTAGTGTTTTGTGTGGCTGTGGTGGTTGTGTAATGTGGTGTGTGTGGTTGTGTGTTTTATTTGAATGTGTGTGTGGTGTTTTTTTGTGTGAACCTTTTATTGAAGGGTTTTTAAAAGAGAGAAAAGAAGACAGAGATGAAGTCCCAAAGATGAATGTTTTACGAAAAGGAGGGGAAAAAAGGAGAGAGAAAGAGAGAGGAGAGGAGAGAGAGAGAAGAGGAGAGAGGGAGAGAGAGAGAGAGGAGGGAGAGAGAGAGAGAGAGGAGAGAAGAGAAAATAGACATACAGACAGACAGAGACAGATGGCAAAAAATAAGGGCGGAAAGAAATGAGAATAAAAAAGGAAACAAGATTAAGAAAACAAAGACTAAGAGCAGCAGATGGGTTAACATAGCAGAAAAGGAAAAAAATTGAAGAAAAGAAAAGATGCTAAGAAAGAAATTAAAAAGAGACTTTTACAAAAAAAAGGAACGAAAAAGAACAGAAAAGGTAAGAAAAAAGGCAAAAAAGCCTGAACCCCCCCCCCCCTCCTGACAAAAAAGGAAGAAAATTCTAAAGAAAGAGAGAGGGGGAAGAAACAACAACAAAAAAAAACAAAATGACATATCAATTCAGTGCTTGAAGATGTCACTGCGTGCACACAATTCCACATACTCCTCACATATCCCCCCCCCCACCCTCAATCCCCGAAAAAAAACAACAAACCAACCAAACGAAACAAAACAAAAAATCAACAACAAAAAACACAACGACTAAAAGTAGAACAGAAAAGAGGATGGGATATAATGATATGGAGAAAGGCGTGTTTCTAATTACGTGAAACTGATGCTAACTAAACACATGCCCATACCCTGGGGGAGGTCTCGAACTTTTGTATGGCCGTGTCTGAGTAAATGCATGACAATGCAGGTTCATATATATGTGTGCCGCGGTTGTGTATGACCTGTCGTGCATAAGTGTGTGCATGTGTTCGGCAAGTGTTTCTTGTTGGCGTTTGTTGAGTAAATGGGTGTTTAAAGTGCGTGTGTGCTTTTGTTGTTGTTTTGTTTTGCCAGTGTTATAACTAGCACATGCCAGAAATGAATACAGAATATCTCTCTCTCTCTCTCTCTCTCTCTCTCTCTCTCTCTCTCTCTCTCTCTCTCTCTCTCTCTCTCTGCCTCCCTCCCCCCCCTCTCTCTCTCTCTCCCTCCTTCACCCCCCCCGCTCCCTCTCTGTCTTTGTCTCTCTCTCTTTTCTCTTCCTCACAGTTATGAAGTGTTAAATTACATAATTGATTGTTACAAACATAATTATGCTATTTTTTTCCATTTTCTCATTAGTTTGCTTTTACTATTTTGCATCATTATAGAAGGCTGGATGTAAAAAAAGCAAAACAATTGTTATGCTTACTCTTCACCTTCTGAAAATAAAATTCAATCCATCACTCACTCAATCAATCAATCGATCAATCAATCTCCCTCTCTCTCAGGTCAGTGAGGCAGGAGACAGAGGGCGGGTGGACAGTACAGTGACCCAGGGCGCACGTGCAACAGGCCTCCTGCCTTCTGATCATCCCCCCATCTGTCAGCACATCCTGACAGGGCCACAATGGACCTGGCTGATCACCTCTGGGGACACAGAGAGGGGAAGGAGGGAGGGAGAGAGAGGGGGAGGGAGGGAGGGGGAGAGAGAGGGGGAGGAGGGAAGGGAGAGAGGGTGAGGGAAGGAGAGAGAGAGAGGGGGGGGGGCAGGGGATAGAGGAGGAAGGGGGGGAGGAGGGGGGAGAGAGGGGGGGAGAAGGAGGGAGGGAGGAGACAAGAGATGGGGGGGAGGGAGACAGAGAGAGGGGGAGGGAGGGAGACAGAGAGAGGGGAGGGAGGGAGAACAGGGGGATGGAGGGAGAGAGAGGGGGGAGGGGAGGGAGGAAGACAGGAGAGATGGAGAGAGAGACAGAGACAGAGAGACAGACAGAGACAGAGATACAGAAAAACAGGGGGAGCGAGCGAGAGATAGAGAGAGAGAGAGGGGGAGAGGAGAGAGAGACGACCGACAGACAGACAGAGATAGAGAAAGAACAGAGGGAGCGAGAGAGGGGGAGAGAGAGAGAAGAGAGAGGGGAGAAAGAGAGGGGAGAGAGAGAGAGGGAGAGAGAGAGAGAGAAAGAGGAGAGAGAGAGAGAAGAGAGAGAGAGAGAGAGAGAAGACAGACAGACAGACAGACAGACAGACAGACAGACAGGACAGACAGGAAGACAGACAGACAGACAGAGAGAAAGAGAGAGAGAACACTCAACCAAGAGAGAGAGAGGGGGGGGGAGGGGGCCAGAGTGTGAGAGAGAGGGGGGACGGTTGGATATAGAGAAAGAGGGACAGACAGAGGAGAGAGGGGGGGGGAGGGAGAGGGAGAGGAGAGAGAGGGGAAGAGAGACAGAGGGACAGGAGACAGACAGACAGAAGACAGACAGACAAAGAGGGGGAGGGACAGAGAAAGAGAGATATAGATGGAGGAAAAGAGGAAGAGGGAGACAAAGAGAGGGGGGAGAGGGAGAGTTGAGAGAGGCAAATTGTGAGAAGCAAACAGACAGACGGACAGACCGATTTACGGATAGAAACAGATACGAGACAGACAGACTGAGAGACGGACAGACAGAAGTGAGAGAAACAGAGGATCAAAAGACAGAGGCAAAGAGATGATGACAGAGAAAAGTGAGAGACATAGAGGACAGGAGAGAGACGGAGAAAAAATGAGACACAGAAAAAAAATTGTGGCTGTGTGCATTTTTGTGCATATAAGTGAGTGGATGCATACATACAACCCCCGCGCGCGCGCGTGTGTATTATTTATCATTCATTTTATAGTGTGTGCGTGCGTGCGTGCGTGTGCGTGTGAGTCCCCCCCCCCCTCTCTCTCTCTCTCTCTGTCTCTTCTTCTCTTCTCTTCCTCTCTCACACTCTGCCCCCCCCCCCCCCATCCCTCCACCCCACCCTCTCTCTCTTGTGTTCAGTGTTCTCTCACTCTCTCTTGTGTCTCTCTTAGGCATTCTATGTCATGATGTTATCATTATGTTTATCCCCCTTCTAAGTGGCTTTGACTTTTATGAAAAAACGTCTGCGTCTGCGTCTGGGTCTCTCTCTCTGTCCAAGCAGGAATTTGCGCTTCAGGCATGTATGCCTGCAGACCTATTAATACATACTTGATCGTGTGTGCAATCATTCATGTACATAAACCACACTCCCGTGAATGACTAGGATTTGCATGACATTTGACAAAAGACAGTACTCAACCATTGATCAAATACACCCCTCCTCTGTGTGGTGTGTGTGTGTGTGTGTGTGTGTGTGTGTGTGTGTGTGTGTGTGTGGTGTGTGTGTGTGTGTGTGTGTGTGTGTGTGTGTGTGCTGCGTGTGTGTGTGTGTGTACGTGTGCGCGCGCACGTGATGTGTGTCAGTACTATAGTTAGTGTGTATGTATGTATGTGTGTGTGCGTGAGTGTGTGTGTGTGTGTTGTGTGTGGTGTGTGTGTGTGTTTTGTGTGTGTGTTTGTGTGTGTGTGTGTGTGAGAGAGAGAGAGATGTCTGAGTGTGTGTCATGTGTGTGTGTGTGTGTGTGTGTGTGTGTGTGTGTGTGTGTGTGTGTGTGTGTGTTAGTGAGTTACCTGTGAATGTGTGTGTGTGCGCGCACACGCGCGCGAGCGAGTGGTGGTGTATGTATGTGTGCTGTATGTGTGTGCTGTCTGTCTACCTCTCTGTCTCTGTCTCTCTCTCCAAGTTTACTAAACGGTTTTGTCTGTATCTGTGCCTGGTTCTTTCGCCATCTTCTCGACTCTCTCTCTCTCCTCTGTGTCTCTGTTGTCTGTCTGTCTGTCTCTGTCTGTCTGTCTGTCTGTCTGTCTGTCTGTCTGTCTCTCTCTCTCTCTCTCTCTCTCTCTCTCTTCTCTCTCTCTCTCTCTCTTCTATCTCTCTTCTCTTGTCTTTTCTTGGGCTCATCTCTTTTTCTGTCTGTGTGTCCATCTGCCTCTCAACATTCCCAGTTGTTGTTTTTTCACCAGGTAAACCCCTCACAGAAAAGCCCCGATTTTCCGGGGTGTTGTTGCGAATCTACCAGCTGCAGTTCTTACGATGTAACACATAATCAGCTTGGTTTTCTCTCTGTTCGCTCCATCCATCTCCACTGCACTGAACAGAAAGGGGGTATTTAGGTTGCCAGACCACTTCCGAAACACTAAAAAGAGGGAACACGAGCTTAGAGTGTGGTGATTGGAACCACGTAAGACTAATACTGGTGTGTTGAATCTCCACATAAGACAAATATGGTGTGTGTTGAAGCACACGTAAGACAATAATGGTGCGCGTTAAAAAACAAACTCTCCACTCCCTCTGTAACAGAGTGAGGGATATTTGAGCTACTATCTCTGAAACGATTTAAGCTAGGAAGCATGATGGGTACAGTGAGGAATGCCAGCCTCCCTAGGGGACTTCTGTCCGTGAAGAGACGGTATAACGAGTCTGGGTCGGTGGGAGTTGAGTTAGGGGTGAGCGGTTTTGAGAAAAACAGGACATTTAGCGTCACAGAAAAGACAAAAGAAGCAAACAATTCACAATAACACAAGAAAGAAAAAGGGAACAATAGGGATAGGCCTTCTATATTAATTAAACTGTTAAAAAATGTTCAAGCCTTCATACGAAAGCACCTTGTTCAAACTCTGTCTTCTTGTCTCTTTTCTTTTATGTCCCCCTTCTCTCCTCTTCTCTCCTCTCTTTCTCTTCTCTCTCCCTTCTCTCTTCTCTCTCTTCTCTCTCCTCCCCTTTCTTTCTCTCTCTCTCTCTCTCCTCTCTCTCTCTCTCTCTCTTTCTTTCTCTTCTCCCTCTGTTTTTTGTTGTCTGTCTGTCTGTCTGGTTTTTGTCTGTCGTCTGTCTCTCTCCCCCTCTCTCTCTCTCTCTCTCTCTCT
>CM060334.1:3030724-3043872 GCA_030674155.1 Stramonita haemastoma
CTCTCTCTCTCTCTCTCTCTCCCCCCTCTCTCTCTCTCACACACACACACACACACACAACACACACACATACACACACACTCACACACAGACACTCACACACACACACAGACACTCACATACACAACACACAACTCACACACACACGCACACACACACACACACACAATCACAAACACACACACGCACACACAACACATACACACACACTCACATATTCAAACATTCACACACACGATTTTTAAACTGAACATAAGCGAAAAGCCTTGTCTGGCATCCTTCTCTTTACAAGGGTTCTACTCTCTCACTGTTGACAGTGGCCATGCATAATCCCTTCTTTGAGATTTGTTGAAGAAACCACCAATGGACTGGGTACCACCACCATTATCAAACTTGCCCAAAACACAGCGAATGAAAGACTCAGTGTGGATCACTGAGACGTTCTCTCTCTCTCTCTCTTCTCTCTCTCTCTCTCCTCTCCTCTCTCTCTCCTCTCTCTCCTCTCCTCTCTCTCTCTCTCTCTCTCTCTCTCTCTCTCTGTGCTCTGTCTCTGTCTCTCTGTTATCTGTCTGTGTCTGTCTCTGTCTCTCCCTCTGAGGAGAGCACTTGCTGCTGAAAGCCTTTACAAAATGCTTCCAGTAAAAAGATTTTTTTAAAAGTAGCAGCAAAAATGTCCTCTGAGAAAATAATTTACAGGACATTAAGATATGCTGAAAGCTTTCACTAAATGCTTCCAGTAAGAAAAAAAACAGCAACGAAATTGTCCTGTAGGAAAATATTAACTTACAAGATAGCAAGAGATGCTGAAAGCTTTCAAAAATGCTTTTCAGCAATAACATAAAAAAACTAGCCTACCAAATGAGGTAAGCTAGATGAGTTGCTTCTAAATCCACCAAGAGTTCAGTGTTCAGAGTTTACTGTTTTTAAAAGGAATGAGCATGCAAACCGAATCTGTACCACTGCACTAAGAGCTCACCACGCGTCGCTGCTTTACTGGCTGCTGTTACTGGCTGGCTGTTACTGGCTGCTGTTACTGGCTGCTGTTACTGGCTGCTGTTACTGGCTGCTGTTACTGGCTGCTGTTACTGGCTGCTGTTACTGGCTGCTGTTACTGGCTGCTGTTACTGGCTGCTGTTACTGGCTGCTGTTACTGGCTGCTGTTACTGGCTGCTGTTACTGGCTGCTGTTACTGGCTGCTGTTACTGGGCACTCCTGTTACTGGCTGCTGTTACTGGCTGCTCCCATCGCCCCCAGCTCTATGACCTCAGCAGCACGGTACAAGAGCAGTCAGTAACATCTCCTTGTCCGCGCCATGCCCTCTTCCCTAAACCACCACAAACAGCAGAGGAAAGACTAAGTGTTGCCAGTACACCAACACCCCACTGAAACATCATTCACCCCCTCCTCCTGCCAATCAAAATCACCCCACTGCCAATCAAAGTCATCTCACTGCCAATCAAAGCCACCCCACTGCCAATCAAAGTCATCTCACTGCCAGTCAAAATCATTCCACTGCCAAAGCACCCCCCACTGCCAATCAAAGTCACCCCACTTGCACTGGCAATCAAATTCATTGCCAATCAAAGTCACCCCACTTGCACTGGCAATCAAAGTCATTGCCAATCAAAGTCATGCCGTTGCCAATCCAAATTACCTCTCTAATCACCACACTGCCAATCCACATCACATCCTCGGAACAATCCATCAGCCCAACAACAATCGCATTCATCACAGAGGCAAAGTGACGATATACTGAGGGCAGTGCCGGTCCACTCCCTGCCCCGTGGTTTCTGTGGAGAACAGAGGGTCAGGGTGTCTGTTTTCATCACTTTGTTCAATTACTCCCATGTCACTGCGGTTCACTGATCGCTCTTCTAACGACAGCAGCTGAGGGAAATTTAATGACTGTCGGTGTGACAACAGAGGCTTGGGAGAGAAATTCAATCAGAGCAGCCGCCCCCAAAAATGTTATTGTTGAACGAAAAGTGAGCAGGGTCATCTCCATCGTCATAAATCTGTCCCTGTGTCTGTCTGTCTGTCTGTCTTCTTCTTCTCTCTGTTCTTCTTCTGTCTCCCCCTCATTAGTTGTGACTTCTAATGATAGTCTTCTCAGAGCAAGGACCGGATGAAAAAAGTATGTTCCTACTTATCTGTAATTCTTGGAAATAAAGATTCTCTCTCTCTCTCTCTCTCTCCCCTCTCTCTCTCTCTCTCTCTCTCTCTCTCTCTCTCTCTCTCTCCGGTGGAGAATTCAGTGTAGTAACTATGGTCCGCGGTAGAGTGTAATAATGAATCCCTGTCAGTCTACCATTGCCACAGCCAGAGTCTGAGACACCAGGAACCAATTAGCCGTCTGTGCTGTCTGCATTGGTCTGTTCACTTGTTCCTTCCCCACATGTATGTACAGGAAGGAGAGAGAGAGAGAGAGAGAGAGAGAGAGAGAGAGAGAGAGAGAGAGAGAGACAGAGACAGAACAGAGACAGAGAACAGAGAGACAGAGAGAGACAGAGACAGAGACAGAGAGAGACAGAGACAGAGAGAGACACAGAGAGAGAGAAGAGGACAGAGACAGAGACGAGACAGAGAGACAGAGAGAGACAGAGAGAGACAGAGAGAGACAGAGACAGAGAGACAGAGATAGAGACGCAACAGACTTAGTGACAAACTGATAGACAGATGAAGAAGAGAAGGGGAGGGGAAGAGAGAGAGAGAGAGAGAGAGAGAGAGAGAGAGAGAGAGAGAGAGAGAGAGAGAGAGAGAGAGAGAGAGAGAGAGAGAGAGAGACTCAGATAGACATGCAGACGGACAGACAGACAAACGGACAGACAGAAGAGAGATACAGGGACAGAGACAGAAAGACAGAGAGCTAAAGACAGACACGACATCCTGACAGAAAGAGAAACAAACAGATAGATATGCAAATAATTATACATCCAGGAAACTAGCGATAATTCTACTCACCAGACGAAGAGCAGCAGCCTACAGGTGCATACAGTGACTGTCACCACTCCACAGAGCTGTCAGTCTGTCTCCTGAAGCAAACATCCCAAATTTACCATTGTTTAACGCCTGTCATCATGTCAGGGATAATATGAAGGACTGTGCAAAATACCAAGAAACAAAAATAATAACTGAACAACTTTTGTTGACAAACA
Source organism: Stramonita haemastoma (assembly GCA_030674155.1). Taxonomy (NCBI): domain Eukaryota; kingdom Metazoa; phylum Mollusca; class Gastropoda; order Neogastropoda; family Muricidae; genus Stramonita; species Stramonita haemastoma. Next base: position 3,033,880 of record CM060334.1, read on the forward strand.
AAATTCAAATACAGTATTTCAACACAATATTATAATACGCAACACGCAACACAAACCCTCAAAAACAACCAACTGCTGCTATAGATAAGTTGTCTCTCCTATAAATGGAATAATATAACCAACTTGTGTCATCATAAAAGGGAACTAATAAAATAATATGTCCTGTATAATATTTCTGACCAGATTCCACTAATATGATAAAAAAGGTATAAGGTAAAGGTGTCCCATAACCTAAGCGGTCGTAGGGGAGCGAGGCATCAGAGACCTCGGCATCTCTAGGGGCCAGCATGTTGAGGGCGGCGCCCATCTCCTCTCCCTCGACTTACATGATACCCTTAACATAAACCACTGGCATTGCAGGGTATCCTGCGGTTAGGGGCCTCATTGCAGACAAGGACTAGTAACTTTCCTGTGAGTTGATTCTAATGTTACCTTAGTATGAACATTAATTTTGTGCTGAGATGGGAAATGAACAGATAGAAGTAACAGGTAACCAGTGAAGAGATTGCAAGAGAGGAGTAATATGTGTGTGCGTGTGTGTGTGTATGTGTGTGTGTGAGAGGGGAGGGAGAGAGAGAAGAGAGAGAGAGAGAGAGAGAGAGAGAGAGAGAGAGAGAGAGATAGAGACAGAGACAGAGAGAGACAGAGAGAGACAGACAGAGACAGACAAGAGAGACAGAGAGAGAGAGACAGAGAGACAGAGAGAGAGAGACAGAGCGAAGTAAGCACACTGGCTGGTCACTGATGTCAAGACAGCATAACATTGCTCAAGACAAGCCCACAGTCAATAAAGAGGGAACGACCCAGAGAGATAAAACTGGCGGGGATGGAATTGGAATTCAGCAGACCTGAGTCTCCTACAGAGCCAAGACAAGGCGCCAGACCAGTGACTTTTTCAATTCTGTGGAGGGACACTCTGTTGTGGTGGTCTGCTTTATGCAAATCCGCGATATTGAGTCGACTAGACAAAGTTTTGCTTCCTCACCTACCTCCCCCCCTCCCCGTCCCCGAACATCCCATCTCCTTCTGTCTTCCTCAGTCTTCCTCTGTCTGTCTTCCTCTGTCTGTCTTCCTCTGTCTGTCTTCCTCTGTCTGTCTTCCTCTGTCTGCTATTCCACTTTCCTCACCAGTCCAGTCTGAAGTATGCTATCTCCCCGTGTGCTACTTTTGTTTTATGGTTCCTCCTGGTTCCTCATGATATTACATTGATCAGGTCTCTGGGTTAGCCCCTCTACTCCGTCTGTTTCTCTTTTTGTCTGTCTGTGTGGGAGGGAGGAGAGAGACAGAGGAGAGAGAGAGAAGAGAGAAGAGGAGCAGAAAGATGTGGAGGGAGAGGGGAGATAGAGAGAGAGACAGAGGCAGAGACAGACAGACAGACAGAACAAAAGTTGGGGAAGTAGGGGGATATAGAGTAAGACAGAGGCAGAGACAGACAGACAGATATAAATTATGTATTCTTACTCTCGTTGCCTCTTCGGAAATAAAATCTCATTCTCATCCTTCTCATCTCTCTCTCCTCTCTCTACTCTCTCTCTCTCTCTCTCCCTCTCTCTTCTCTCTCTCTCCCTCTCTCTCTCCTCCCTCTCTCCTCTCCCCTCTCTCTCTCTCCTCCTCCCTCTCTCTCTCCCCTCCTCTCCTCTCCTCTCCTCCTCTCTCCTCCCTCTCTCTCTCTCTCTCTCTCTCTCTCTCTCTCTCTCCTCTCTCTCTCTCCTCTCCTCCCCTCCCTCTCCTCCTAGTTCCACACTGGTTACACACTGTCGATCTAACAGACATAATTGTGATAATGCCACCACTCAGGCTCCAGACAGGCACGGTAACAGCTGCACAGCAGCAGCAGCAGCAGTCAGTACTGTGAAAGAAAGGAAGGAAGAAGAAAAGAAAGAAAGAAAGAAAGAAAAGAAAGAAAGAAAGAAAGAAAGAAAGAAAGAAAGAAAGAAAGAAAAAGAAAGAAAGAAAGAAAGAAAGTAGACAAATATACAAGAACTTTTTGTAAAACAAAACTCCTCACTATCCCGACCACCACTGCCACATCAATTACTACATCCTATTTTTACAACAACTCCTCCTTTTTCCTCTCTCTCTCTCTTCTCTCTCTCTCATCTCTTCTCTTCTTCTTCTCTACTCTTTCTTTCTCTTCTCTTCTTTCTTCTTTCTCTTTCTTCTATCTTTCTTTCTTCTTTCTTTCTTTCTTTTCTTTCTTTCTTCTTCTTTCTTCTTCTTCTCTTTTTCTTTCTTTTCTTTCTTTCTTTCTTTCTTTCTCTTCTCCCCCTTTTCCACCCACCCAGACGACCACCCTCCTGAAAGCTCTCGGATGAACGATTAAATCTGACAGACGGTTAACTAAAATCTCTTCATCTTGTCCCTTCTGGAAAAGCATCAAACACAAGCAATGGATGTCTTGCTGCTGCTAATGATGTCGCTTTCAACATTCATTTTTTCAACATGGCAAGCTGCTTCTTCTCTTTTTCAAACCTTTATTTTTTTTAGTATCATTTAACATGCTAGTCTCCCAGCTCATCCAGCTGTAAATGGGTACCTACCCTCTTTAGGGTCAGGGAAGGTAAAGCAGCGAGGGAGAGGAGATGGGCACTGCCCTAAATATGCTGGCCCCTAGAGAAGCTGAGTTCTCTGATACCTCGCTCCCCTACGACCACATAGGTTATGGGCACCTTTATCTTTTTTTTAAATCCTAAACATTTTGTGGAAAAGAAACGTCAACTTCTATTTTTCTTGGGTCAATTTAGAGTATTGCTGATGTTTAGATAGAAACAAAAATTGACTACAATCTTTGACAGAAAACTTTTAGAAAGATAGGAATAACTTTTGGATTAAAAACATTGTTTATTCAATATACACACACCTCAAGCAAACACCAATGCAGTAGGAGAAAGGCATCAAGGTATATCTTATTTTATGCCGAAATCGGTCCATGTTTTTTACTAAAGTACTTAGCTCACTAAGTTCTTTTCTTTCAGACGTAGGTGGGTCTGGTGTTTGTCCACAGAGACCATGAAAGCAGAAACCGCTTAAAGTGATACAGACACCTTGAAGAAGTGTTGTGTGTTTTGGCAAAGGGAGGGAATTCTTTCCTGCTACCTGTGCTTGAAGTATGCCAGTCTGTTTTACACAGGTTATTAGCAAAAAAGTGCGCTGGAAAGAGAAGAGAGAGAGAGAGAGAAGAGAGAGAGAGAGAGAGAGAGAGAGAGAGAGAGAGAGAGAAGAGAGAGAGAGAGAGAGAGAGACAGACAGACAGACAGACAGAGACAGACAGACAGACAGACAGACAGACAGACAGACAGACAGAAGCAGAGATAGACATGACACAGACAACATACACAGACGGCGATGGCAGACAGATGGATAGATAGATAGATAGATAGATAGATAGATAGATAGATAGATAGATAGATAGATAGACAGATAGATAGATAGATAGATAGATAGATAGATAGATAGATAGATAGATAAAAAGATAGATAGATAGATAGATAAAGACAGCCAGACAGACCGACAGACCGACCGACAGACTAGATGAACGAACCGACGAAGACTAGACCGATGACCGAACGACAGACAGACAGACAGACAGACAGACAGACAGACAGACAGACAGACAGACCGACAGACAGACAGCCAGATAGATAGAGACACACATAGAAACACACACAGACTGACAACGAGAGAAGCAAGAGAAGAGAAAAAAGTAGAGATAGAGTCAAAGACGCAGAAATGATAAGACAGATATACATACGCACACGTGCACGCACGCACGCACCACACACACATAACACACACACTTACACAAACACACACAAACAGCAAGAGAGTGAAGAGGGAGAGACAGAGACGTAGAAAGTAAAGGAGACGCAGACAGATATAGAAACAGACAGAGGCAGAGAGACAGAGACAGAGAGATTAGGTGGAGGTATTGCTTGCTTGCTCATTGCCCTTAATCTGGAATCGGAGACCTGATAATCAAGAAAACGTGATACCCTCCAGCCACAAAATGGGGAAAACCATGTTTCGGTACTGCGAGATAATTATGACAGCAACAAACATAAAAAAGATCAAATCAACAGATGCTCATAAACAATAAACAGAAGCTCTGTGCTTCAACTTTGGCTTTATGTGGTCTGTTGCGCTAATCGTCGTCACATTAACTGTACTCTGCTAACAACGCAAACATAGTTCTTAGCAGGAAAAAAAGTACAATGGTGAAACAAAATAGCATAACAGGACAAAAAAGACTGAACGAGAGGAGAGAGGAGAAGGGAAAGCCAGAGAGGGAGAGACTGTGAGAGCAGAGAGAGAGAGAGAGAGAGAGAGAGAAGAGAAGAGAGAGAGACAGACAGACAGAGACAGAAGAAGAGAGAAGCAGAGAAGAGAGAGAGAGAGAGAAGAGAGAAGAGAGAAGAGAGAGAAGAGAGACAGAGGCAGACAAAGAGACAGAGACAGACAGATAAGAGACAGACACACAGACACACAGACACACAGACACACAGACTGAGAGGTATCTGTGAGGGAGAGAGAAGTGTATGATAGTTCAATTATTAAGCGGAGAAATTAAGATAACAGAATAATTACCTTGATGTCTTTTACATCAAGCCACCCCACCCCTCAATGGGACAATGTATTTAAAGAAAGAACGAAATTACTCATTATCAGTTTAGGCACAGATTGGAAAGAAACTGAAAATTATGACAAAGTCTGTTTTTCTTTGTACCATTAATGATCTCCATAAAGTGTTTTGGTCATTAGGTAAATGGATAGTTTGTCTTAATATCTGCACATGTATGTGTGTTGTGTGCGTGCGTGCGTGCGTGTGCGTGTGTGTGTGTGCGTGCTGTGTGTGTGTGTGTGTTGTGTGTGTGTGTGGTGTGTGTGTTGTATGATGTGTATGAGTGTGTGTGTGTGTGTGTGTGTTGTGCGTTGGTGGTGGTGTGTGTGTGTGTGTGTGTGTGGTGTGTGTGTGTGTGTGTGTGTGTGTGTGTGTGTGTGTGTGTGTGTGTTGTGTGTGTGTGTGTGTTGTATGAGTGTGTATGAGTGGTGGTTGTGAGTGTGTGTGTGTGTGTGTGAGTGTGTGTGTATTTGGGTGTATGTGTGTGATTGTGCGTGTGTGTGCGTGTGTGTGGTGTGTGTTCGCGTGTGTGTGTATGAGTGTGTGAGTGTAAGCGCACGCGCGCGCGTTTATTTGCATGGGAATGCATGTGTATGTGTGAGTGTGTGTATGTGTGCAACTGTCTGCGTCCTGTCTGTCTGTCTGTCTGTCTACCGTCTGTCTATCTCTGTGCAAATTTTTTAAAAATTATTGACACACATATGCATTTCAAAAGAAAGAAATTTACTTTTTGTCCGGACAACATTCCATCATTTCCCTTTAACAGGCTGACAAGACTTATTGCCACACAAAGTACAAATAATCAGTCATCATTGTTTATGTCAAGACAAGTTTTATACATTACATAGTCACAGAATTTCTTTAACATTTTGAATTGATACTTAATTTTCTAAAAATCTCTTGAATCAAAGCACACCAGTGTAAGTTGTTGCAACACTTTCAGAATGTTTGCTCTAGTGCTATGGACCATTGTGAGTGAAACGAACAAAATATTAGCACAACAGCACGGCACAGAAACCATCCCTGAGAAGACCAAGTTGATAGCCAGCCAGACTTCCACCATTTCCTCCATTACTACCAACATGTATGGCCATGGGTAACACCCAGAAGCCGTTAGGAGGTACAGTCTCCGGGGATCGATCAACAGCAGAAGGTGTTGAAGCACGTCCAGTTTTGGAACACATCCAGGAATAATGCTGAGAGCTAGTTCTTATGGGCTTGGCTTTAATGTTTTAGCACAGTCCACTCGACGTATGCTTCTGTCTCGTTCGAAAGTAAGCTGATATCTTGTTTGAAGTAAGCTACCATCTTGTTTGAAAGTAAGCCTCTATTTGTTTGAAAAGTATCTTGTTTGAAAGTATCTTGTTTGAAAGTATCTTGTTTGAAAGTATGTTGACAAAAAGCTCAACTATTCTCTCGTCTTCATTTCTATTCCTCTGAGGTTGTGCTTACGACGTAGTAACGTAGTAATGGCTTCCTTCATTCCACCTAGAGGATCTCTCTTCTCTCTCTCTCTCTCTCTCTCTCTCTCTCTCTCTCTCTCTCTCTCTCTCTCTCTCTCTCTCTCTCTCTCTCACTCCCTCTCTCTCCTCCTCTCGCTGTGTGTTGTGTGTGTGTGTGTGTGTGTGTGTGTGTGTTGTTGTGTGTGTGTGGTGTGGTGTGTGTACGTGTGTGTGTATGTGTGAGAGGTGTGTGTGTGTGTGTGTGTGTGTGTGTGTGGTGAGTGTGTGTGGTGTGTGTAAGTGTGGTGGAGAGACAGTGGTGGTGCGTTGCGTGTCGTGTGTGTGTGTGTGTGTGTGTGTGCGCGTACATGGTGCGTGCTTGTGTGCGTACGTGCGTCGTGTGTGCGTGGTGTATATCTGCTGGCAACAAGCAAGACAACAGGTATTGTTGACACCAGTGATATTTTAGGGGCTGCTGACAGGGGCAGATAATTCGCCGTCAGTGGCACTGAACTTTATTGGCCCTCCTCCGTGACAGCACGGGGGGGGGGAGGGGGGGGGGGAGCTGGCTGGCCGCTTTCCCGTGCAGAAAGCCTCGCAGAGTATTTTGAAACACATTTGTGAATGGGCAGAGTGCTGTTTTCTTAGTTGCGAGTGCATTTTTTTTGGGGTCTCTTGAAACTGTACTTGATATCAAAGCAGCCGTTTGAAGCCTTTCCACTTCGGCAATATCACTAGCTAGCCACCCTGCTGATGCCTGGCTCATGGAAGAAATGTCTTTTAAAACGATAAAAGATGTGGAATCTTGTTAGTGAAAAGTTGTTGCCGTTGACGTTGAAAGCTTTCACGAAATTAAATTTCTAAAACGCAAGAAGACGATTTTCCTGAGGGTAAAACGAAATAAGTAGAATGAATGACAGCAGCGCACCTGAGCAGCAGAAGCAATCAAAATTTTTGGTTGGGGCCTATCAGTTGTTCGGTGAAATAATCTGCTGCTTTAATCTGAAAATTGCCTAAAACGGGCCAGCTGGCCACATGTGCTTTACTCCTCAAAAGCACTCGTCATGTCTCGCTGATTCCTCACAACCTACCCCCCCCCCCCCCCCTGCCGCCCAAAGCCATATTACTCCCCAGTGTTCCCAACTCACTAAAACCCCATGCCAATCAAAAGCACTCCACCTGTCAATCAAAATCACTCCATTTGCCTATCAAAATCACTCCACCTGCCAATCAAAATCACCCTCACCTAGCAATCAAAATCACCCCCACCTAGCAATCAAAATCACCCCCACTAGCAATCAAAATCACCCCACCTGCCAATCAAATCACCCCACCTGCCATCAAAATCACCCCACCTGCCATCAAACTCACCCTACTGCCCATCAATTCGCCCATCCAGGAAAACGTATAGTACACTGGAGGGCAATGCTGGTCCGTTCCATGTCCCATGTCTGTGAATAGAAGAGCAAAACAAAAATAAAAAGGTCAGAGTGTCTGTTCTCATCACATTATCCAACTATTCCATGTCACTGCAGCTCACTGATCGCTCCCGTAATAACTGCAGCTTAGGGGAAAATTGATCGAACCACACACATAAAAAAAATGTCATTATCAAAAGAACAATGAGTAGGGTCATACTCATCATCATAAATATCCTGCCAGCTCTCTCTGTCTCTCTCTGTCTCTGTCTCTCTGTGTCAGTCCCTCTGCCTGTCCGTCAGTCCGTCCGCCCGCCCGCCCTCCTCCTCCTCTCTCTCTCTCTCTCTTCTCTCTCTCTCTCTCTCCTCTCTCTCTCTCTCTCTCTCTCTCTCTCTCTCTCTCTTTGTCAGTCCTCTGCCTGTTCCGTCGGGTCCGTCCCTTCCGCCCCCCCCCCCCCCTCTCTCCTCTCTCTCTCTGCTCATAGCAGATGCCTTTGAATGATTACACTTATAACACGAGCTACGTCCAAAAATTTAATCAAACCTTACCAGAAAATATAGGGCTCCATTTTGAAGAAACGTGAACATATTGGCCTCTAGCATGATAAATTCCTCTCTCTCTCTCTCTCTCTCTCTCTCTCTCTCTCTCCTCTCTCCTCTCTCTCTCTCTCTCTCTCTCTCTCTCTCTCTCTTTTCTCTCTGTGCCATGTCTCTAAATCAATCTATCGTAATGTTTAATTTTCATACTTCTGCAAATTGATCGCGTGACCTCATTTTCATAATACGATAGCTGCTTTGTTGGTTTATGGTCTGTCTGAAAGATGGATACGAAACAGCTGTTTTTATACAGTCCATAATTGTGACGCTCCACCACATAATGAGACGGAGTGCACATGAGGTCAATTTTTATTTATTGACATGTTATTAATGTGCAATAAAGTGGCTATCAAATACAAAAAACAGATTGAAAATCGGACAATTCTGTGCAACATTATTACAAATTGAAATGTATAGACTGCAGGATGTGACAAAATGAGAAACGGGCAAGTTTATTTTAGTAACAGGTTGTCAGAATGAGTGCTTTGGTATTTTCAAAACACATTTAAAAGCAAAAGGAATAAAAATTATAGCTTGATATTCCATTATAAGATAAATAAACAGATCTAGTTTAATAATCAATCAAAATCACAAAATTGACAACTTGACCCCCACCTGCCTTTAAAGGCTCCTAGCGCAAAATTAGGTAATGTGCTAAGCGACTCATTTCGTGGTGGAGCGCCACAATTTCTCTCTGCTCATTAAAGAATATTGCATAGTTCTTTCGTTTGTCCGTGTGTTTGCTTCGCTCACTCTCATGCCGTGTACTTATTTTCCTCTCATTATTATCATTATTTCTATATTATCATTATCGTTATTATTGTTACCACTACCATCATCATCATAATCATATTATTTTCATTATAATTATCAGTATAATCATCACTGTATTAATTTTACTCGGGTATCCATCCCCATCTCTCTCTCTTCTCTCTCTCTCTCTCTCTCTCTCTCTCTCCTCTCTCTCTCTCTCTCTCTCTCTCTCTCTCTCTCTCTCTCTCTCTCTCAATGTAATGTAACGCTACTTGTCAGTGTTTTCCAGGACATTGATTCATTGATTAGCCTCATTGTTATCTGTAGTCTGCCTTTCTAGTTCATTGTCTGGAGGTTGGAAAAACATGGATTGTGGCTGATTTTTCGCTAGTGAAGAGATAGCTTTCTTTATTTTTCCTTGTTTGTTTGTTTTCTCTCTCTCTCTCTCTCTTCCCTCTGTCTCTCTCTCTCATACACACACACAAACGCGCGCGTGCACACACACACACACATACACACGGGTACAGCTTACTAGAACAGAAATCATGGAGAAAGGTCATTGAAACAAATCAGCGAAATGGGAGATTGTTAACTAGGACTGCGATCAATACCGATAATTTAACAGTTGTGAACCATTCAAAGACTTGTGTATTTATTTTATAGAATGAAACTAAATGAATTGAGAACCAAATTCAGCAAAAATGGTATATGTTTGTGTGGTGAGAATATCACCAATACCCATATACTTTTTGACTGCAAGATTGTAGTCTTTCATGCCCCATTTTTCTGAATACTCCCTTACCAGTATTTTCAATAATTTAAAATTGGCATTTGAAATTGTGAAAGGTCTCTGTTACAGTCCCTTAGGACATTTGTTATAGTTGCATTAATGTTAGTGAGTTGTTTTTTTTATGCTTTTATTATTCCTGTTCCATTATCAAGTTTCTTTGTGTGGTGGGTTGGGGGGTGAGGGTGTTTTTTTGTTTGTTTTTTTAACACTTTTTCCCCGTCTAATATCACTAAAAGTGAACAGACGTAAAATTGAAGACAACAACAACAACAACACATACACACACACACCAAGAGCTATTGTGTTTCACTCAAACCGGTGCGTGCAAGCTCTCTCTCTCTCTCTCTCTCCTCTCTCTCTCTCTCTCTCTCCTCT